>PVIR01036005.1:0-16086 GCA_004026965.1 Petromus typicus
AAAAAAAAAAAAAAAAAAAAAAAAAAATGGAGGAAAAAAAAGTAAAGACTCTGGAATCACACTGGTTAGGTTCAAATCCTGGGCTGTACCTGATACTTTCTTTGACTAAAAAGGGAAAACAATTGTCATCTGAATAAGATGAGTAAGGTTAAATACATATTTATGTACATATATATGCATATGTAGTCTGCATAGTACATGACACATAGTAAGAACTAAAGTATTGGTGACAGTGGTAGTTATTATCATTCTTACTATTATAATCTTATGCTTAGTACTTTGCAAACAGTATGGATTCAAATGCTTGGAGAAAGAATTACTGGGTACTTCTTTGCTGCTTTATTTCAGGATGATATAAAGAACAAATAAAGATCAATTTAAAATACCACTGGTATACGAATAGGAAAGAAAATGTGATGATCGGGTTTTGTAAAGGAGAAAATCTTGTCATTTGTGACAACATGGGTGAACCTGGATAATGTTATGTTAAATGAAATAAGCCAGAGACAAACCACTGCCATAGGATTTCACTTATGTGTAGCACCTCAGAAAGAAAACTATGAGAAATACAGCAGAAGGCTGGTTACTACGAGTGAAGGAAACTGACAGATGTTGGCTAAAGGCTACAGATGTGTAGATGTAAGCCAATGGTGTGGAACTCTGGCACGCACGCAGCGGGAGACTGACTGTTATCACTGAGAGCTCTAAGAGGCTCAGCATCGCTGGTATAAGCTATATGAGTTCAGGAGACTTAATGTACAGTGTAGTACTTATAGCTAATAATAATATAGTACATACTTGAAATTTGCTGAGGGTAGACTTTAAATATTCTTAACTACAAAACAGGAAATATGTAAAGTGATGAATATGTAAATTAGCTTGAGACTTTACAATATATCAAAACATCATAATACATACCTTACATACATTTTTAAGTTCAAAAAATAAAATACTTAATAAATTAGAATTTAAGAAATGTCTTGGATTTTGTTTTTTAAATAAAACAAACATAAAGAAAAATATAAGCCATAGGCTTTTTTATGCACCTTCTGATTTTAAAGATTCAATTACTTTTTTCACCTTAGGTGAGGAAAATAATTTTTACAGAATTTTGAAATACTGTGAATAAATGGTTTATCTGGAAAATTGCTACTTACATATTACAGTCATAACTTGTTATTTGACTATATTGAAATACACCATATTTGGTACTAGATGTATTTTTAAGAGAAAATGTTTATTCAGTACTCATTTAAAAGCCAGAATTTGTCACTGTCAATTGACCTGTGAGTGGCTACTCTTTCCAAGAAAAATGATTTGTGTGTACAGTGGAACCGTGACTTACGAACTTGATCGGTTTCCAAGGGACAGCTGAACTCAAGTTGGTTGTAATTCAACACAGCAGTGATCTGATTATTTACCTACTCTACAGATAACAAGAGACAGATAAATCTTCCATTAACCTAATTAATCCAAGTTGCTCTTATATCAGGCTGGTTGTAACTTGAGGGTCCACTGTAGTTGTCATTTTTGGACATCCTCACATTTCCTGGTACTACCATACTTAAATTTTTAAATTACTTTTTCCCCTAAAAACAGATTTACATTTTTCTATCCCAAAGCAACCAAGCATCTCAACCAAACCAAGAATTTATTTTTCTTTCTGGTACTAGGGATTAAACTTAGGTCCTTCACATAGTGCTACATCCCCAATCCTCTTTTGACTCTTTTATTTAAAGAAGATGTGCTTTTTTAATAAAATGGAGTATTAGCCATAAAGAATGATAAATTTGAGTCATTTATACTCAAATGGATGTTCCTTGATGGTATACTTAAAAGTAAAATAAATAGGATACAGACTTGTAAATACCATATCATTTTTCTAGTATGAGAAACTGAAGGTATAAATGAGGTCCACAATGTATGGCAGGTACTGAGAAACAGGAAGAAAATATTCAAAAGGAAAAGGGAAAGTGGGGTAGGGGAAAGTAAAGAAGGGAAAGAAAATAATGATGGTAAAAAAGGAAACAAAATTCATATATATAGTTGGTGGAGATTGTAGGGAGGGTAGGGGAAAGGGGAAAAATGAGAATTAAGATGTGTCATGTACAGATATGAATTCTCATTGCTGAATGTGATCATAATGTATATATAAAATGTACCAATAAAGTCAGTTTTTTTAAAAGACAGGGAGGGACTCACTAAGTCTAAACTACCCAGGCTGAGCGTGAATCTATAATCCTGCCTCGGCCTCCCACGATGCTGGGATTGTAGACCAAGAATTTAAATTGATAAAATACCGGCATGATTCCTGGGCTGAAATATACTCACAGTGGTAAACCATACTGAGTGAGTATGTTGTATGTCTTTAAGCAAAGACAAATCAGAAAACAGAATTATAACAACAATCACAAAATTAGAACAGTAACAACAACAACAAAATTAGCAAATATTTGGAGTATACAAAATTCTGCTGAGGCTTTAAATTTTTATCCATAGTAAGAATGCCTTTTATAAAAGTGAACACTGTATTAATCTTACCCAGCTGTCTTAGCTTCCTGATGGCGTCATGACACATTACAACAAACAGGGTGGCTTAAGCCACGAGATTTGTTCTCCAACGATTCCGGGTGTCTGTAGCTATGGTCTTAGCAGTCTCATGCTCTCCTCTTTTCACAGGGACATTTTTCCTATCTTTGTCTTTATACCTCTGTACCTCTCCTTGAGAGGATATAAATTACTGGATTTAGGGTCCACCTAAATGTTAATTTCATTAATTTTATTTACAAAAAAATCTATCTCAAAATAAATTCATAGTCTGCAGTTCTGGGTATATATGAATTTTCCATGGCATTTCATCAAACATACTACATCAACTATTAACAACATCAGAATGAGTTCGTTATTATTCTTATAAATTTGGACTCAGGATAGCTATTGAGTTCTACTTCAGACAATTTTACATGATAGCTTCAATTTGAGTTCAGTAAAATCTTGCAAACTTTCTAAGTCAAATTAACTTTTAAAGGAAATTGTTAGGGAGTATCATTTTCTATGGAGGGATATATGTTTGGACAGTAAATATCAATTTCTGTTGTGGAACAAGTGCTTTCTGACATCTAGTTACATTTTAAAGTGAAGTAATCCTTTTTTATTTTATTTCCATTTACTGAATATTTCACTTCATCATAAAGTAAACATGTTCAAAAAGAGGTAGAGTGTCTCAAAGTAGATTAAGTGATATCACGATAAATACAAACTTTCATCCAAAAATTCCAGAAGTACTTCAAAAAATTTTAATGTTAACGATGTGAAATTTCAGAATTCCATAGAATGTGTAAAATTATAACTTTCTAATAATTATATGCATAAATAGTTTATAACAGTGGTAGCACACAACACTTGGCCATTCCACGACCCAGTCTCATGTTATAGAGTAGTCATTTGTTGTCTCTCTAAGGTAATTTATTAGTCATATTTTCAGTTTTTTAATGAACATAATTTTATAATAGATTTTACTGATGCAACAAAATTGAGCTAGATTAAAATGTCAACTATGCAACCTCAAAAATACCTGTGTATTCAGAGAAAGCTTTAATATAAAAGCATTGCAGCCCTCCAGCCGCCATCACCAAGTCAGGCACTCAACAAACCTTAACTAAGTAATATGTATTTAGGCAGATGCAAAAAATGTCAATCAGAGAGCATTCTAATTTAAAATTACAGTAATTCTAACCAAACTACAATGTTCTGCTTAGAAGAGAGGAGTTACTTTGAGGCCTTCAGAGTTCCTAATTTGAAAATAAATACAAATTATAATTCTATTCCCCAATGATAAGAACATAATGGAAATGGCATTAATAACAGCAGATACTTTACAGGAATCCTTTCATTTCATCTTCGCACAAGCCTAGAGAAGGGAGTGATTATCATCCCCATTTTTACATATGAGGAAACTGAAGCACTCTTGGAGAGGGTGTTAACTGGGCCGAGACCGCATTATTAGCCGGGGTAGAGCCAGGATCTGAGTACCATGTGCCTGGCATCTGCAATGGCCTCTTGAGCTGACTGCTGGTGTTTGAGTCTTATTTCATCACCCGTGGCCATTAATCCTGACTTCCCAACTTCAGAGGGTTAAGAAATGAGGGTCTACGAGTGTTTGGATGGGTCCAGGCAGAGGCCTTGGGTTCCTCTCTGGCCCTTTTCCTATTTGCTCCTCCGTCATCGTGAACTGAGCAACTCTGCTCCTCCGCACTCGTCTGCTATGATGCTGCTGTCTTGGAGCCAGCTAGCTGTGGACACTAAATATTCCCAAACTGTGAGCTAAATTAAACCTTTCCTCCTGCAAATTGTGGGTGTCAGATGTTCTATCTCAGGATTGAGAAAGCTCACTACCATGCCTGATCTGCAATATGATATGGGGTGATAATAGTTCCTAAAAATAATATATCCCACTGAGTATCGAGTACTATACATGTTAATACATATAAGGCCATAAGGGTGTTATCTCACACATCAAAAACACTAGATAAATGCTAGTTAGTCTTTCTCTTCTTCTTTCTGCTCTTTACCAACCCTCTGGTTTGGAAACTATATATAACACTATACATAAAATCAACAAGCCCTCTTTACGAGCATAGATTATGTCTTTGCCTGGAAGATAACTGTCTTGTTCCTCAAGGGGCTTCAGTAGGAAAGTATAAATGACTCAGACCAAAAAAAAAAAAGTGTAGCTCCAACTTAAAAAGAGGTCTTTGGCTTACTAACTGATCGGAATAATACTGGGAAAGTCATGCAACTTGTTTGCATTTCATAAATAACCCTTTTATTACAAAAACATAACTAGGTTATGTAAATAGGTATATTTCAGAAACTGTAAAAAAAATGCAGAAGTAGATAAAATATCACCATTACCACATACACAAAAAAGCAACTTATGGTCTGACCTTACTTTTTCAGTCAGTGGCATCCTCTTTCTATTTCCACAGCTCTCCCTGCCTGCAAGTCTTTGTTCTAAGCTTATCATTCCTTCAAAATAAGTTCAAACACTTCTCAAAAGTGTGACCTAACCACCTCATTCCTAAAAAAATTTATCTTTTCAAATCCCATGAGTATTTATTTTCTATTAAGATGTATATTAATGCATCATATAAATCTATGCTGACTCACCAACTCGATTAGAAGTTTTATCAAGTTAGCAACTTTTCATTATACCTTTTTGTATTATCAGCGTGTAGATATGACTATCTTTCTGGCATAGAAGATGAGATGAGAAAGAGCTCTAAAAGATTTTTGAACTCTTCAAAAAGAAGCAAATTCATTGACTGACTCCACAAACTTTGTTGTGCCCTTACTAAGGAATCAGATGCAGGGCGTGCTAAGGCTACAAGGATAAATAAAACACACTGCTTAACTTCCAGACTTCAAGCTTAGCACAGTCAAAGCGGCACAGGCCTGCAGGCCTTGATCTTCATCCGGTTCTACATGTGCAGTTTAGCTATGAATGACCAGAAGTGATCTGGCATAGACTCTAAACATGACAAACTGACTCCAGAAACTTATCCTTTTTATTTTGGTCTCAAACTGACAGGGATCACTACAGGAGAGGGTTTATAAACGTTTCCATCATCTCTTTAAAATCCTGGACCCGTCTGGACGCAGAAGGAGTTGGAGTGGGAAAGACAGTTTGATAACTCATAAGTTAATTTTTATCCCACCTGCATATAAATCGTACCCAAAGTAATTTGGGGAATGTATCTCAATTCCTGCATGTGATCTGAAAATCAACATATGATGCTTTTAGTAGGTATTCATTCATTTAATAAATATGAGCTCATTGCTACTACATAATTAACTGTTAAGCGATTTTCAAATTAAAACCTGGTCTTCTTGTATGTATATTATTACTTCACCATTTACAAAAGTAAATGCAAGCACAACTTTTCACCTGTATGAGGTATCTCAGAAGTTCTTAATTCTCAAAAAAGTGTGTTTCTGGCACTGATCCAAAGTATTCCTACATTTCCTTTTAAATATTTCTGCTCTTCTCAACCTAAAACTGATGAAATTGCCAAATTCTTGGCATACCAAGTACAGTCACTGAATTAAACACACCCCTGACGAGTAGTGACACAACGGCTCACAAGCACACCCGAGAATCGCTACCGCCGTGCTGTGACCTCCATAGAACGGAAAATCTTCAAAGAGAAAACTAACATCAAGTGGAGCGGACGGGACAGCCAGCAGTTTAACTCAGGGCCCCTCTTCTTACACAGTTTGGTTTGTGTTCAGCAGAGAAAGTTCAGGGTTCAGGGCTATTCTCAGGGGGGCTGAGTTCCTACTTCAAGACTCTTAAACTGCTTTGTTTCTTTATTTTTAAAACTATCATTCTACATTGTTATTAATAGAGCAGAAGCTCTTGACCATGGCTTTTAAATTTTATACCACTTTTTTTTCTATATTTCTTTCAATAAAAAATAATAAATCAGTATTTTTTCTTAAGGATAGGGTATGTCAGCACATGAGAACTGTTACTAAAATATGATTATACTAAACCCCAAAATCTATCCCTTCATTTGAATTTACTACAATTTTGAAAAACATGCTATTCTTATTTTATTTTTAAAGGCTACAGATGATCTACCTGTAAATTCCAAACTATCATCATTTCTTATTTGTTGTACTCCAGCAAGCACTGAAAGAGAAGTAAACAAAGACACAACTCCTGATCTCAAGGGAACAATTCCAACGTGACTCTCTTTCCTCTTCTGTTGCTTTCCCTGAACAAAGGGGATAGAGACCACAGAAACAGGACGTTTTTTAGGAACAACCTGACATAATAAAGGATTGTGATAACAAAGAAATTCTAGACCTTCAGCTACAGAGGAATGAATATGATAAACATCTAAGCAGGCTGATGAAATTTAAATTGGAATCTTTAGTAGAATTTTTAGCAAATTTAGTATGAACCTGTATCAGGTGTTGTGCTATCGTCTAGGAATACAGAAATCTTCCATTCACATAGAGTTCTAATGGGATTAGTCTATGAAGAATTATAATATGTATTATTAATATTATAATAATATAATACAGTGTTTTGGGAAATAAATGGAATTTTTAATTTGGAGGAAAAATCAAAAGATTGAAAATAATATTCCAAGTAAAAGAAAGGTAGCCTGGTATATTTAACAACTAAAATAATTCAATGTAAAAGCAGATGTGCTGGCAGGTACCCATAAACAGTAACCTCAGCTACCTGGGAGGCTGAGGTGTTACAATCCGAAGTTGAAGGCCAGCATGACAATTTAGAGACACTGTCTCAAAAATAAATTCAATATGGCTAAATGTGTTTAAAATGTGTTAAGTAAAAATAAACTAATTTAAGCTTAAAAAAATTATCTCTGGTATGAGAAACTGAAGATGTAAATGAGTTCTAGAATATATGATAGATACTGTGAAACAGAAAATATCCAAAGGGAAAAGGGGAAAGAGATGAATAATGAGGGGAAAGAAAAAATATGATGGTTTAAAAAAAAAAAGAGAAACAAATCTTATGTATATAAGGGGCAGGGGGATGGTGGGGCAGGCAGGAGAATGGGAAAAAATGAGAATGGAGTCATATCACATACTGGTACACATTCTCAATGTTGAGTGTGATCATGATGTGTATATAAAATGTACCAATCAAATCAATTTAAAAATTAATGAATTAGTAGCTGCTGCTGCAGTTGGTAGCTTTATATTTGGTCTTTACATTTGTGCTAAGAAACAAGTCTTTAATGTGTCGTTTGTTCATATTGTGCTCAAGTCGCTAGTTAAAAGGGAAGGTTTCAGACTTCTTTCAGATTACACATTATAGGTCTTGATTTTTAGTGAATGAACAGCTGATTTGTATAAAATCACCCTAAATTTTTCTAAACACTGGCTTCAAAACATTAAAAATATCAAGTGTTGGGCCGGGGATTTAGCTCAGTGGTTCTGGCGCCTGTCTTGCAAGCACAAGGACCTGGGTTCCACCCGGTTAACCGCATACAATACTGGGTGTGGAGACTCACGCCCAGCAGCAACCAGTACCACATACCAGTGCCGGGTGTGGTGGCTCACGCCTGTCATCCCAGCACTCGGGAGGCAGAGGCAGGAGGATTGTGATGTGAGTTTGAGGCTGAGCGCAGGGCCAGCCTGAACCACAAAGCGAGGCCCTGTCTCAAAAAAAAAGAAAAAAAAGTGTTAATATAAGAATTTGATCAGATGAATGGGATCTCTGGATCTGTTGAAGACTGTGTAAGGTAAATGTCCATAACTATTGCATCTAGGGTCACATTTCAACATCGGTGTTCTGTGTATGTCTCCTGTCCATCCAATAGTCCATTGTAAGTGCAAATTAAATCTGAATAAGAATAAAACAAATTAAACTGTAAAAATCGTCAACAATCTCAAAGGCATCCAGAAATGCAGAACTAAGTAATAAATTGAGATGGTAATGTTAAACTTTTTGTATCACTGCTAAAAAAAAAAAGATGACAGCCTGATGCCCTTTATTAGGAATATCACTAAAAGAAGAAACTATGTAGTTACAAAGCTGAGTTGTTTCAAATAACTTCACTTAAACTAGCCTGTTTTAAAAAGAAAAAATAGGCTTGGGAAAAATAATATATTTAAAGCACTGGAAGGTTCTAATAATGTAAATAAATACCAATATAAATATATTTATATTCAAAAAATATAAGTACACAAACCAAGGTGTTTTTAAGGATCACTCCATAGACAAAACATTGAGTAAGTTGGTATAAATAGATTTAAGTATATATATTCCTTAAAACTCTCCTAGGTTTTTCTCATCACAAAGCAATTAGTTGTACTATCAGGAAAGATAAAATCAGTTAAAATATATATAATTATAATCATAAGTATACATAATATGCAATGTTCTTTAATAAAATAACTTTAAAGATTAAGTCACTAGCCACCAGACAAAATTAACAAGATAATATATCAAAAGAACCATGTTATTGTGGAAAAATTAAATATAATCTGTAGTCTATAAAATCTATGTGGTATATATTTTTAAGCAAATTCTTTTTTTTTTTTTCCTGTTAGAATTCATCAGAAATGAGACAGTAGAAACTAGAAAAATAAAGTCCTCTAACCTTCATCGCCCCTACATTCTGGAAGGGTATCTTTCAGCTGGTGTCAGGCAAACCTTGAGAACAAAAGGCTATCTACAAGAATGAGCTGAATTCAGATTCGATCAAAGTATGACCTAAGCCAAAGTTCTGGGAAACAAAGATAGCTATTTCTTCCCAATTTCTCAGCTCACATCGACTCTTAAGAACAAACGTAATCTATCCAAACTTCAAACCGGTCTACCGTGGAAGGATGCACACTTTCAATTCTTTGTGCATACACCAAGTTCAAAAGAAAAGATAAAGGTCCTTTTGTTCTAGGTAAAAAGGCCTTAACTGCACAACGAGTGAATCTGTCAGTCTTTATACATGATCATTTTTTTCGTTGAAAGAAAAAATTGGGTTTTTTTAAACACAGAAAACTGTAAAACTTTTATACAAGCTTAAATGCTCTTGTCTCTTAACTGCCTAAAGCCACACTCAGTGTAAACTTGGGCATTCTTAACGCTTTCCTTCTACTTCATAGCCTGTAATTCCCCACACACATACAAAAAAATCAATTTCTAAGAGTATGGGTTTTAAATATACTGACAGCAGTTCCAATCTGGACCCATGATTTTGGGCAAATACTACATCTTCTCTGGAACAGCTGCCTCATCTAAATATAGAGAAATAGTTTTTTTTTCTTCTAAGACTGACAAGATTAAATTATTTGATGGAATAAACTGATGTAAACTATAGTTTCTGGAAATTCAGATGTTGCTGATCTTGTTCATATGATTACTTAAATCTGATTTGAATCAGCTGTGCAGCATCACTTTCTAGACACATGGACTATATCATCAGTTTATCTAGTATTTATCCATCTACTCCTCAGAATTCATCACCTATGTATTAACTCTTAATTCAGCTTGGAAAAAAGCGTCTTTGTCCATCATGGCACAGAACCAGTTAACTATTCAGAGTCTGACGAGTAGAAAAAGCTCTGATGACTAACATCACTGAATTTAATGTAATGGGTGTGGGAGATTTCATTTTCTAAATAATCATCTAGTTCTTTCTTGGGCATTCAGTCTGACATTTTCAAGCAAAGGCTTCTTCTAAAAAAATTGTTATAAGAATTATAACCTTCATATTTGTTGTTCAACTCCCCACCATACTTTTCGCATACTGCTTTCTTTATAATGGCCACTTTTACAAGTATTGACAAAACAAAAAAATCATTCAGGGTATACAGCAGTGACTTTTAGACATCTAAAATACAATGGAATTGGGACTACTTAAGACATGTAGTTATAATGCATTTGTTAGCAATGACAACTGTACTGAAAAGTCCAAAGTACTGGAACTACCTAATTATTTCAACTTTTACTTTATGCACAGGTGAAAATGCATGAGCCCAATAAGCTTTCTCACTATCAAAAAACCCATAACTTTTGTTATATTAAAATATTAAACTACTAATGAGGTTCATTTCCTTCCAAAAGTAACTGGCTGTATGTGAACCAACTTGCAGCAAGGGAAATTTCAAATGCAACATCTTAAAAACTAGCCATTATTTCCCATATTGAAAAAAAATTGCCATTTTATTTTCTAACAGCAAATGAAACTGTCAGGAAAATTTAGATGTAATAAAATCGGGTGGTAGATTTAAACACCTGCTTGGATTTAAACAACATGCTGGATTTAAAATAAAACTGAATTAAAGGAATTAAAATTCATTCTTCTTTCAGTCAACCCTTTAAAAAATTATTCAAAACTTATTGTTTTTATAAACAGGACTTCCTTATTCTTGCTAAAGTGCAGTTAACTATCTCCTTGATGATTACTAATATCATACTATTGAAATTGCAATGAACAATATTTTGCATAAAATATATTGCTCCTGCCAACTTTTCTGCCTAAATAAAAAGTTGTCAAACATGGTGACTTTAGCAGTACAGAGTCTTAAAATGGTGGATTCAGTCCAAGGTTAGCTAATAATGGCTGACATGCCTTGGAATCTTGAGGCCTAAATCAACACTGTTTTCACAGCTGTAATTAAGCCACCTAATCAGAAGCACATTTTGACGGGACAATTTCTGGAAGCCAGACATTACAATTCCTTATGCCTGGAGCGCAGTGGCTCATGAGAGGTCCTAGCTTAATTCTAGTTTAAAAGGGGAGGGGGCATTAAAATGAAAAACTAGTTTTTCAAAGCAACACACAACTATTGAAATGAAGCAGACCTACATGTTCATGCCTTGACCAGCCTCGCATCTGACCCTCCTGCAGCTCTGTGCTTAGTCCCCCGGCTCGCAGTGCACTCTGAGATGAAGGGCCTCTGCCAAGATCAACAGATGAGCTGGTCTGAACTGGCTTTCTGTGTGTTCTGATTGTAAATTGTGCTGGTGATGATTAGAAAACTCTAACACAGGATGTCGACTCTTAAAAGTGTCCAGAGAAAATAACTTTTTCAAGTTCAGGAAAAATTTTTAACTTTTTTGTGGCTTGGTGCACAGTGCTGTGTCTACAACCTGCATATAATTCAAGTGAATCCGCCCAAATGAAGCAACTCTGTCATTAAACGAGAAGAGCACGGCTTGTTCCATAGCAGGCACCTTCATCTGGGCTGTTCACTCAGCAGTGCTATGAGCAGCAGAGTGGCCCTCCTCCAGCACACCAGGCATGTACTGCTACCATCTGCAGCAGGAGCTATTCCCAGAGTGAAAAATCTAAGATATGATGGCCACATCTCCTCAAATATCTATGCTGATAACCTTAAAATGCTAAATTGACAGCTGAAGTTGTTCTGTGGTATCATATTCTATAATATTTAAACTTTCAACCTCAGAAGCCATCGTAAAACTATCAATATGAAGGCACTAGTCACTGGAGTCTGATTACACTTAGTTCTACATTTTAATTACATATGGATTCTATTAACTAAACCTTTTGCCTTATAGGCAACATTTTAATCAAATTACTACAATTTTCAAATATGTTAAAATAGCTTGACAAGTTAAAAGTTCACATTCCTAACATATTAAATATCAAAAAATTCTGTGTTTAAAAAATATTCCTTATAAATACACTCATATATTTTCAAATTACTTTGGGGACTTCTGACTACTTGTTACAAGTCATACTGTGAGATTTATATAACTAGCATATAATTGAAAAATGGCCTACGTGTACTGAATATAACTAAATTTAGAAATATAACCAATTTTAGAAATATATTCGTAAAGCAAGAGCAAGATAATACATAGAATCTAGTATTCAAAATCAGTAGTGTGTCCTCAACTAAATTTTCAAGCTGAGAGTCAAAAGCCATCACATTTTATAACCAGGAGAAAGACCAGTGACTGTATGATTTACTTCTTAAAGCTTTGAGAGGAGTCAACAAGAAAGCGTGCTTTAGAACCCACGGTTGCTCTGACTCTGGATCACACTACTTTAAAACACCATATATTGCCATTTGGTTATGTAAACAACTCCCCTTACCAAGAGCTCAGTGAAATAATTTTCAGTGCAACAGAACACATAAATAAAATTTATCATCTGAACAATTTAAAGTGTGCAACTCAATGGCACCCACCACATTTTCACTGTTTTGAAACCATTACCACCATTAGTTCCAGAATACTGTCATCACCCCAAAGGAAACCCTATTTTCCAAGCAGTTATTTACCATCACTTCCTCCCTTCAAATTCTATAGACCACTCACTCTGCTTTCTGTCTCTATGGATTTGCCTATTTCAGACATTTCATATAAGTGGAATTCTTCACTTGTGACCTCTTGTATCTGGTTCTTTCTGCTTGGCATAATGTTTTCAAGGTCGCCCTTATCACAGTACCTTACTACTCCTTATGACCATATTACATTATCTGGATATACCACATTCAAAATCTGATGGAGAAAAGTGTTGACAGTGGATGCAGACAGCATCCAGAGAGAGAGAAAGTAAGCCTGGAAGGTTGGCAGCTCCAAGGAGAAAAAACAGGCCAGACCAACTGGTCTGGAAAGCTCAAAGAGAACAGGATGGTGTGTTTTACTGCAAAAGTGATTTCCTTTTGCACAGCAGGGTACAACTGAAGAAATCAAGTGCAGCAGCCTCCATATTTGAGAGGGTGTAATCAGGAGCCATTTGGAGAAAGGGTTGTTTAACACGGAGCCACAGAATACTATGGAACAACTTCATTTCAGAGTTTCCAGTGTGTTACTATCAAAGAGACTGTGTACGACAGCCACAAGAGTGTCATGGAGATGGTATGGGCTAGAAATAGACCCCTTGAAAGTTCAAGCTCAGGCCTGGAGGAACATGATGCCCCACTCTCTACAGTAAAAAGCCAGGTCTTGCACATATGGCTTTCAGACGTGGCTGGATCTGAAAGATCTGGCCTTAAATCCAGGGGTGTGCTGGAATCACCACCATTACGCCTACATCCAGCACAGAACCAAGTCATCTGATTGCTTTCCCTGTCTACCAATGTGAGTCTCAACTTGGATGGCTGCTAGAGTCTGAGTACATGGACATAAGAGCTTTTGGAGCAGGGCTAGGGACACAGTACAGTCCACATAAAGCTAACTGAAGGAATACATGACTTGCTGGCTTCCAAGACTGGATATCCTGGAAAGAAATCACTTGTTCAAAATATAAAAGAATTATGTTTTGGACTCATTTTTCTCTTCACTGGCTCTTGGGAGGGGTATATCCTTGTATGTTTTTTCTCTCTTATTTTTCTATTTCTTTTTTCTTATTGTGTTGCTAGTGGTGAAACCTCTTCTTTAGTGCCAGCTTTTCAGTGATATATTCTGAGCCCATCTAATGTAAGCCTTTGCCTCTCTTCCAAGATCCAATCATCTCTATCCATTTGGGAGGAAAGAATGTAGTATAATCAGCCTAAAAACCCAACTTTCGAGGACAGGAACACATTGTTAATGACACAAAGCTAATCTTGATATTGCCATATAGAGGAAGATCACTTCATAACAGAAACTATCTTTACCCTGACAACAGCAACAAAATCAACAATATATTATTATCCAAGACAACCTGAATATTGTCATACTATAAGAACTAATAATACAACCAAAGAAAAGAGAGTTATACTTATACCATAAACACTAAGACAAACCAAATAATGGCATACAGTAAATATCTACTAAATATAACAACTATACCTCTACTAACAGTAGAATAAAATTCAACAGGAATGCGAGAGAGGAAAGTATTTAAGTACTATTAAGTTTTAGTGGTGATACTAGTAAATAGAGGGGTTAGAAACAGAATGAAAAATCAAAATTTTAAAAATTAAGCAAAGGAAGGTGAAAAGGAGGATAAATATGAGATAAGGGATTCTATTAAGCGATAAAAGGAAGTCAACAGAATTAGACAAGACCCTAACCCATGAAATATGCTTAAATGCAACAAATCAAGATTACCCAATATATAATATGTTCAATGCAACTAGAAATCAATGCCCAGAGAAATTACACAAACACATGGAAATTAATATACTCTTGAATAATTGAGTCACAGAAGAAATAAAAGAACACAGTTCCTAAATTCAAACAATAATGCCAGAGAAAACAATCCTAAAACTCATATGCAACCAGAAGAGACCAACTGATACTGAGCAACAAGAACAAAAGTAGGAAGTATCACAATCTCAGATATTAAATTCTATGACAAAGCTACAATGGTTTTTTTAAAAAACACCTGTTACTGGCACTAAAAATGACACTGGATCAATGGAACTAAAAGAGGATGGCAAAACAACCCCAGGCTATCTGATCTTTGACAAAGGGGACCAAAAAAAAAACATGCTTGGGAAAAAGAGCCTCTAAAAAATGGTACCGGGAAAACTAGCTATATGTATGCAGAATACTGAATACAGACTCATATCTCTCACCAGGTACTAAACTAAGATCCAAATGGATCAAAGATTGAAATGTTAAAAGAAAAACTGTCTGCTGTAAGGCCGAGGCAATGGTTCTGAAAAGAACACAATTGCACAGGAAATTTCTACTGAGAGCCAACAAATGAGGTCATATAAAATTCTTCTGCATAGTAAAGAAAACAAACTATAGAGTGGAGAGAAAATCTATACAGTGAGAAACAAATGTCTGCCAGCTACTATTCAGAGGACTCATTTCTAGAACATATAAAGAACTCAAAAAAATTAGATACCTCTGCAAATAAAAGACCCAATCAAAAAATGGGCAATTCAAATGAACAGATATTTCTCACAGGAAGTAGTACAACTTGTCAATAAATACATGAAAATTTTTAATGTCTCTGGCTGCTGGAAAAATGCAAATTAAAACACTGAGATTCTATTTTACTCCAAAAAGAATAACTATAATCAAGAAATCAAATAATATTTAGTAAATATTGTATCTTTTCTCTGGTATGAGAAAAGGAAGATGTAAATGAGTTCTAGTATATAGTTGATATTGTGAAATAGAAAATATTTAAAAGGAAAGAGGGTGTAGGGGTAAATAATGAGAGAAAAGAATGTGACATTCATTTTTTTAAAGGAAACAAAGCTTATGTATATAAGGGGTGGAGGGTTGCAGGGTGGGTGGGGGAAGGTGAAAAAATGAGAATCAAGTCATGTCATATTCTGGTACAAACTCTCAATGTTGAATGTGATGCTGATGTGCATTTATAATGTACCAATAAAGATTTGAATTTTTAAAAAATTTTAGTATCTGTGCTGCCAAAGTGAGCACAATAAATCAAATAATAAAAAGTGCTGGTGAGGATTCAGGGGAAAAAAAGAATCCTCTACATTGTTGGTGGAACTGTAAACTAGTACAACAACTATGAAAAATACTATGGAGGTTCTTAAAAAAATCTGAAACCAGAAATTCCATTTGACCCAGCTATTTCCCTTCTAGGTATCTTCTCAAAGGCACTAAAGACATCATGCACACCCGTGTTTAGAGAAGCACAATGCATAACAGCTAAGTCT
>PVIR01036006.1:0-15910 GCA_004026965.1 Petromus typicus
CTGTCCTCAGCTCTTATTTCATGTATATTGATTGTTTATTTAAGACACATCACCCAGCGGAGCCTGGCTGGCCTCACACTCCTGCATGCTGGGAGTAGGGATGTGCGCCATCATCCTGCCCAGCTGCCTCTATTTATACTTGTTAATGTTTAAAGTGCCTTTGAAATTTGCTAAAAGAAAAAAAGAGGAAACTAGAAACTAAGAATTATAATCCTGTTGAAGTTGAATGTGGCATAACAAAGAAAATGGTTATAAATGAGAGACAACAGAGAACCTCCATGTAAGGTTTGTTAAGGAGAATGGTCATGGTTTTAACTCATTTATATAGCTAACACATTGATAAACATTTGTTGAGTATATTTACCAACCACCGAATTTTGAATAAAAGGCGGTTAACCTGTTTTGTTTCAGACCACTTGAGTTCTCCAAAATTCTGTTTGTAAACACGTGGAGGTTTTGGAACAATGGACCTGGCTCTCTTCTTTGGGTCTGGAAGCCAGCTGGTACCTGTGTGAGTGTGGTCCAGAGGATGCAGCTCGCTCAAAGGGTAAAATGTAGGCTCCCTTTCCACCCAGGACCATGCACATGATTTCTGAGGTCGTTCCCGCCCGTCTCCTGCACACCTGATGACGTGCACAGGCTCCTCTGCTACAAGGGAAGCCCCGGCTTCCCAGAACAGCGGCCAACCTTCAAACAGCTGCAGAAGCAATTGGCCCTGGGGAGGGCCCGGCTCATTGTCTTCTGTGCCTTCACGATTGCGTAGGCTGCTGTGCTTATTTTTAGGTGTTTGTTTTCTTTAAATGTTTCCAAAAGAACTGAAATTGTTTGAATGGAGTATGCATGGGAAAGCTGACCCAAAGAACCGCACCCCAAAAAACTGCTGTGGAAAGCTCATTCAGGCCGGTCCAAACAAACAGATCCTCTTGGGTTCCTGCTACAAAGAAGATGAATCCGCAGTGAAAAGACAAAGCCATCCGTGAGCGCTCTAAACCTTTCATGATTGGATGATGATAGAACACAGTCCCAGGAAAACAAAGGCATAATAAACAGATCTTGGCTCTCCTGGCCGCTCCCTGCCGGCCGGCTTCTCTTTGTCCAGCAGGAGGCCCCGGGGGACCGCACGCCGGGTGTAAGGGGCCAAGCGCTGTCGGTGTTATCAGCCACTCTGGAAAGCCAAACACGGAGCCTTTTTTTTGGGGGGGGGGGCAGAAGAAAACCTGCACAGGAAGATAGTGAAATCCTAACCACTCGGGGCTCTGGGACACTATTTCTAATAATGCCTATCACTGCCAGGGCGTGGTGATATTAAAATGAACTTCACCTCTGCTACATCTAACCTATATTCAGCGCTTAAACAAAAAAAAAAATATCAGGAACATAGATTTCTAAAACAAGAGTTATTGGTCTGCACTGAAAATTGTATTTCAAGTCATCCCTAGGCTCAACACTACCAAAACCATGTTTATACACCAAATCTCACCCTAACCAATTCGATCATCAAAAATTGTTGGACGGAAGCAAGCAAATGTTTAGTGGTATCATCGAATGATGTTCAATCAATTTTCTCCCTGCATACAGGAACACTTAACAAGTCAAACCAGTCTAAATGTCTACACAATAAACGATTTTCCAGGTCAAAGAGGATACTTGCTATTGATTCAATCCACGTAAAGCTATTCAACCAAAGCAAGAATAAAAGCAGCCTTTGTGCAGCCCCACACCCAGAGTGGAAAATACAGTGCAAACAGGCTGAGGCAGGAAGATCACTAAGCGTTCAAAGCTAGGCTGGGCTACTCCATGAGACCGTGTCTCAAAATGGGGGAGGGACAGAGCGGGGTCAGCCACATAGCAGGCAAGAAGTACAACATGTACAGTTAGTTGGTCTTGTGTGTGCTAGAAAAATCCTACAAAACCTGACTCCCTGACATAGTGCCTTGTAGAACAATTAACATTCAAAAACTCCTAAATCGTTATAAAATGCAGAGTATTATGATGAAGGAAAACTTTTACCAACTCAATCACAGCATCCCAGTGAAGGAAGGTTTTGGTAGATGTCTTCTATATCACCATATCCTTGTTGGCTTTTGGTTTATCGGTGGTATTTAGGCAGTCACACTGACCTGTTCCCCCCATCTTTTTTTTTTTTTTTCCTGACATGATCACTACACTCCCAGCTGAGCTTGGATTACCATTCTCCTGCCTCAGCCTTCCATAGTGCTGAGATTACAGGAATGAGCAACCACACAGTTTATATCACTATTTTGGCGAATCTACTTGTTTTTTCCATAATCTCATCTTTCAATAACCCTTTTTTTTTTTTCCTCTAGATGTAACATGTGTTTGAGTTCACTTTTCTTCTAACTTTTTTGGGTGCTGAAGATAAACGCTGGCCTCACCCATGCTAAGCATGCACCCAGCCCCACACCACTGCCTCAGCCCAGCTCTGGGATTCATTCTCAGACACCAGTTAACCTGAAATCTCAACAACACCCTGGGCGGGGCAGGACTTCAAGCTTCCGGCTTTCCTGGGCCAGCGCTGGCTTCTCAGCCACTGCACCCCAGGCCTCCCAACCGCTTCCCCAGCTGCGCAGTTCAGGCTAGCCTTGCACTTACTACAATTATGTAGCCCAGGCTGGCCTCGAGCTCACAGAGATCCTCCTGACTCAGCTTCCAGAGAGCTGAGATTACAGGTACAGGCCACCACACGTAGCTCCTTTCTAATCACCCCTATCTTGATGGAAACTTTTGTCCGTTTTCTTTCCGTGTAATTTACAACTTCCTCCAGGAAAATGCTCCTGACAAAATATCTCTGGTGAACATTAATGAAGATGAACTCTATGATTCCAGCAACTCTTTTCCTACCTGATCCCTCACTGTGAGCTGTCCCTCAGGAGCTGAGAAGGGACCATCTTCATCCCATTCATTTTCATATTACTATAATTATCTTTTAATTTTTTATCCCTACGTGATCTTAGTGCCTAGTGCCTGCTTCCTTCCCAGCTGGTAGGGACACACACTTACCACGTCTTATCTTTTTTTTTCTTTCCTTCCTCTCCTCCCTCAGCTCCCCAGCACCTTTCCACTTGCAACAGTTGACCCCTCTCTTCTGACCAGCCTCAGACACTATGGAACAGTATCTTTTTCTCTAAAATGTCCCTACCAAGGAGGTCTTTGCATCGGTCTAATGCAGGTCTTTCTCCTGAGAGTAAATTTGAAATAAAAGTTGGAAATTATGTTCATAACCTTACAGGTAGAGAAAAAAAATGTCTTCTTGCGTAGGCTCACCTCCATCCCTGAACACCTTGGGTGTCGGGAGGTAGTGCAGCAGCAGCAGCAGTGCACTTGCCTGCCATGCAGGGGGCCCTGGGCTCAATCCCCTCCCACCAAAAAACACAGAAAAACTATGGACAGGTAAGTCTATGCAAAAGCTTGCACAGTAATGCTCATAGAAGTATTATAATAGTCAAAAAGTAGAAACAGTCCTCCAAATGTCTGCCCACTGCTGTCTTCCAAGTGAATCATGCATCCATCCAGTCATGGAGTCCTGGACAACAGCGAGAAAGGAACCGTGTGGCGGTCCCAACAGGGAGACCCCAGGGTTCAATCTCCAACACAAAGAAACAGAAAATACAGAAAGAAATGAATGGTGCTGCACAGCTGGACCTTGGAAAGACACCAGACACAGTCACGGAAGGTGTGACGCCACCCTCGGGAACTGTCCAGACGGGCAGAGCATGGCTTAGTGATTAGGGACAGAGGTGTGGGGAGGCGACAGGGGTGGGGCGCTGCAGTGCGGGGACTTCCTCTGGGGAGCAGAATGTTCTCACCTCAGCTGTGATGATGGTTACGCGACACCGTCTGCAACTGTGCCACCCACCACTGAAGGAAGCACTTCTTTGCAGAACTGGGACTAAACGCAGGAGCACTGCACTAGCCTTCATTTCATCTCCCTCTCACGTTTTTGTTTTTTAGTTTTAGGTTGGTTGGTTGGTTTGGGATTTGCACTCCTCCAGTTTTCTAAATTGTCCAGACTGTCTTGGGTGTGGATCCTTCTGTCTCAGCCTCCCAAGGAGCTGAAATTACAGACTTATGTCACCAACCCCAGGTGAATCTGTCACTTTTCGAAGATGAATTATGTAAGATGTGAATTATACCTCAATGAAGCTGTTTTAAAACCCAAAGCAATCACTAGTTTTCTAGCAGGTGAGAACAGGAAACGTCTCAGAGGGAAATTACCCAGATTCACTTCCCAGAAGTTACAGCAAGGACCGCAGCACTATCCACACACAGGGAAACCACACTCGGGGGCTGCCTGTTCCTGGTGAGGAGCAAATGTTCTCTGATTATGAAACTCTTCCCAGATGTCTTGGCAGGTTCTTCCAACAGAAATAAGGCCGTTTTCTACTTCCTTGGAGGGAAGACTAGAGGATGACAAACAAACCTACATATTATGAAGAGTTATTCCACACTAAATAGTAAAAACTTTAAGCCAGGTGTGCTGGTATACGCTGGCAACCCCAATACTCAGGGAGGCTGAGGCAGGACCGTAAATTCAAGGACAGCTCAAGCAACTTGGTGAGACCCTGTCCCAAAAATAAATACAAAGGCCTGGAGACACAGATCACCAATGGAGCACACTGCGTTGATCCCCAGATTCTGAGTTTGATCTCTGGTACTGGAGGGGAGGGGAGGGGAAAGGAGAGAGATCCTGCCTTTGTTATTGTAAATCTCCATGTTAGGTCCACCTTCTCTGCCAATTAAAAGCCCCCAGTGATCACAGAACACTTGCCAGCTTGAGCCAAGCAAGACCTCTGTGTCTCCTATGGCTGCCTCTAGCAATGGAATAGGCTCTGATCACAGATTAGACTTGGTACCCTCTGGCTACACACACAAGAGCTTGTCCCCTGCTCCCTCCACCCCCAACAACACCAACCTAGGGCGGGGGCCTGCAGAACACCCAGGAACCCACTTGACACCCGACCTCTTGCAGCTACCTGGGATTCAGCACACAAAGGGCACTGCCACAAAGACATAGATCTACACTTCTGACTTTAATGTGCCAATGTCTGGTGTTAAAAATGTGACTGAGGCACTTCTGGGAAGACAGCAGAGAAACAGCCTCTCCAAGAACTGCAGTGGCTGGTTAGTTATTCAGGTTAAGACACTTCCCAGGAGAGAGCCATTGGCCTCCAGTCATCTTGGAGAGTGGCCAACTGAGCCCGGAACTCAGAGCAGATGCGAGGTTCTTCCATCAGGGTGAGGCCCAACCTAGGTTCAAGTCAGCAGGAGGTCAAGAGGCAAAGGTCAAAGAGCAGACTTCAAGTCTGCAAAGGCCACTGCAGACTAAACAACTTAACAAGTCAGGTTCCAGCCTCATAACCAGAAAGCAACCTGAACTTCAGAGACCTGGAGGCCCAGGCTTGCTGGAATTAACCGCTATCCCACCCTAGCCAGCCTGCTTTGCTTTGTTTCCTTCTCTTCTTTTCTTGATGACTGTTCTTTTTCTGAGAGTGAGCATTATTATTTCTAGGTTTTTTTCGCTGTTGTTCTGTTTATGTTTTTATTTATTCCTTCCTTCTTTCCCTTCTATCTTCTTCAACCAATTCCCAAAGTTTGTGTGATCGCCTTTTTCTTCTAGCTTTGCTTCTAATCTCTTCTTTCACCCCCTAAACCCTTTTAAACTTTCTCCCTTGAAAGGTAAAATCACGATATTGAGGGCATATTTACTGTATGCAGTTTTCTGATTTGTCTTAGATTTTGTTATATAACCACAAATGTACTTCAATTGTTAAAGGTAGCAAATTAATATTTAGCAAATTTGGGCTGGGTGTGGTGGCTCATGCCTGAAATCCCAGGACTCTGGAGGCAGAGGCCGGGGGATTGCTGAGTTTGAGGCTTGCCAGGGCTACATAGTGAGTTCAGGGCGAGCCTGAACTACAAAGTGAGACCCCGTCTTAATAAAACACCAACAAAACAAGCAAACAAACAAACAAATAAGCAGTCAATGAAATTGAAGATGCAATTAAAAATCTACCAGCAAAGAAAAGCCCAGGCCCCAACAAATTCACTTATTCTTTTTTGCCAGAGATCAAACTCAGGACCTGTCTTTCACCAGGCAGGTGCTGTGCCGCTGAGCTAAATCCCAGGCCCTCACGGCTGAATTCTACAAGAAATTTAGAGAAAACATAGTGCTGCTGCTTCTCAAACTCTTTAAAGATATTTAAAGGGAAGCAACACTTCCAAACTCATTCCTAGAAACAAGCATTACCCTGATACCAAAACCAGGGAAGGATCCACCCAGAAGAGAGAACACAGACACAAAAGTTCCCAGGACAGTGGCAAAAATGATGCAGCAAATCATCAGTCACACACTATGATCAAAGAGGATTCATCCCAGGGATGCAGGGATGGTTCAACACACAAATCAATAAATAAATTATTTTTACAGATCCAAGGACAAAAGTCATATATAATCTCAATAGATCCATAAAAAACATTGACAAAATCCAACACCCATTCATGATTTTAAAAAAACAGCTGGGGATGCATCAGTGGTTCCGGTGGCGTCTGTCTGGGGCCTCTATCTGGTTCCGTGTTCAATCCACGGTACCACATACCACAGTGCTGGGCGGGGTGGCTCATGCCTATAATCCCAGCACTAGGGAGGCAGAGGCAGGACCGCCATGAGTTCAAGGCTAGCCTGGGCTACATAGTGAATAGTGAGTTCAAAGACAGTCTGAACTTCAAAGAATCCATGCCCCCACAAAAAAACAACCCTACAGAAAACCAATACCGATGGTCTTCATCATAATGTGATAAAAGCCATCTATGACAAACCAACAGCCAACGTTGAACTAAATAGTCAGCAACTGAACACCTTCACTCTAAAGTCAGAAACAAGAAGATAGGGATGTCCACGGTCACCACTCTTATTCAATACAGTTCTGGAAACAAGAGCTGGAGCAATTAGATAAGAGAAAGAAGTCAAAGGAATAAGGAGAGGAGAGGAAGAAGTTGAACTACCATTATTTGCAGTAGACATGATATCTACATAGAAGACCTCAAATATTCCACCAAAAGACTTCTGGATTTAATAATCAAATTTAGGAATGTAACTGGATACAAAGTCGACACTCAAAAATAAAGAGCATTCCTGTATACTAATAACAAACTCACTGAGAGAGAAATTAGGGAAATAACACACTTCACAATAACATCCAAAACCATGAAACACTTAGGAATCAAGCTAACAAAGAAAGTAGTAAAAGCCCTTTACGTGGAAAACTGTAGTACCCTGAAAAAGGAGACAAGGAGGGTATCAGACAATGACAAGATATCCTTTGTACATGAATAGGAAAAATCGAGGTTGTCAAAATGGCTGTATTTTCAAATCGTTACATAGATTGAATGCAATCTTAATTAAAATACCTATAACATATCTCATAGAATTAGAGAAGACAGGGCTGGGGATTTAGCTCAGTGGTTCTTGCAAGCGCAGGGACCCAGAGTCAGGACTGTTGTGATGTGAGTTGGAGGCTGAGCTCAGGGCCAGCCTGAACCACAAAGCGAGAGACCCTGTCTCAAAAAAAAAAAAAATTGCAAAAGCAATTCTGGATAACAGAGGGAAAGCAGAAGTATCACAACCCCTGACTTGAAATCACACCACAAGGTAGGCATAGTGGTGCGTGCAGGTAGGGCCAGCACTTGAGAACCTGAGGCAAGAGATAGGATCGCTGCCTAAGGCAAAAGCTCAAGACAAGATTGGGCTACCCAGTGAGTTCAAGGCCAGCCTAAACTACACAGTAAGACCCTGTCTCAAAACAAAAACGAAAAAGAAAAATCCCTGCATTGGCTTTTGGGCTTTACAAAGGAACAACTTTTTTGAAACATTAGTTATTATCTCAAAATACAACTGTTTGCTCCTCTCGTAATCAAACTGTAAAGCTTTCAGTGATCAGATGTGAGGAAAAACTAAATCAGTGTCCTCCTGAAGTTTGTTTTTTAGGTTTTTTGAGACAGGGTCTTGCCTTGTAGTTCAGGCTAGCTTGAACCACCAAGGCCGGCACTGTGGTATGTGGTACTGGTTACCGCTGGGCGTGAGTCTCCACGCCCAGTATTGTTATGTGGTTATCGAGGATCGAACTCCGGCCCTGGCGCTTGTAAGACAGGCGCCAGAACCACTGAGCTAAACCCCGGCCCCCTCCTGAAATTCTTAATCTGAAGCTGATATAAACCAGCTGGTCAGCTCACAGCAAAGGAATCGAGAGCTTTGGGGAATTTTCCTTCTTCATGACCATAAAAAGCAACATGCGAGTGACACTTCCCTTTACTCCACTCTCCAGAGAAGGAACGCACAGCTCCATTCAGGAAAGCTCCCTGACCTGCAGATCTCAGCTCAGATTGGAGCGCAGCCGCCGCCTCAGCGCAGAGGGAGAGCGCGGTGGCCGGCTGCAGGTTTGGCTGCTCCGCCTTCGACTGTCTCTGGCCTCAGAGAACGCAGCTGGGGCTAAGCGTGGGCGCTTCACGCTGCTTTGCGGAGGATAATTAGCTCTACGTGAAATTAAGGACCGCGAAAATTGAGTCCATAAACAGTTATTACTACTGCAGACTGAAAACAAAAACTAAATTTGATGCAATTTTGTGGGCTATTGAAACAGTGAACTTAATCCACAATGTACTCAAGCAAAAAATAAATAAATTGTTTTGAATGTATTACTGAGGATTCAAACCTGCCTGGGTTTTCCCACTGTGCTACATAGCCCCAACCCTTCTATTTTAATTCTGTGACAAGGTCTACATACATTGTTCAGAAAGGACTCAAACTTGCAATCCACCCCCCCCAGCTTCCCAAATGCTTCCTGAATACTTGTAACGATCCTCACTGTTGCTTCAATTCTCTACTCCTTTTTCTCCTTCCTCTCTCCTTTTTGCCAAATACTTTTGACAAGGAGACTTAAAAAACGTGAATAACCTGACAAGCTTCCCAAACACATATTATTCATTTAAAGACTTACAAGTTTAATGGTCATTCGGATTTACAGCCCATTTTTTGGTGGGGCACAGTCCTGTACAACTCCTTTATAGAGCGCCAGTGTCTTTTTAGGTACAGCACACCTTGTGTGACGCAGTTCTGTGATTTTGGCTGATTTACTGTACAGAACAGTAGGAGGACCACGGACCCGTTACACTTGACACTACAGTACTGCATTGAAGAGTTACATAAATAAAAGCAGAGTCATCACGCTGGAGCTTTCTTGGACCACACCTTTGTTCTGAATATTGTAATGCTCATGTGAGATATGATCCTCAGGGGCAACCAGTTCATGTAACGACCTAGTCACAGGATCTGAACAAGGTCATTAAACAAGTGAAGTACGTAAGGTACAGACTCCCTATATTTCCATTTTATCCAGAGAACAACAATGTTCCCTATATTTGGTTAATTTAAAATAGGTGAAAGATGTATCCCCAGCAGGGCAAAAAAGTAGATAGAATAAAAATTAGATATACATAAAACAGTCATCTTTACACGATGAAAATGAAAAGCTATCCTCCTACTGCCAAGAGGGAAAATTTCCTTAGTATCTTATTCTGACATCTCCAGATTAGAAATATAGTCAGGTTTGGAGGCTCCAGGTACACTACAGCCATCCACGATCACCTGACTGCGCTGGTCACTACAGGAGCTGCAGAATCTCCCACCCCAGAGCCACATAGGACGGGCCCATCAGGCCCCATGCTGGGGACCTGGCCTCCACGGGCAATCCTCCAGTGAGCCCCAGGCGTCTTCAGTAATACTCTTAACCACACTGACTGCTCTGATCTGAGCTTTCCAAATTGAATTCTGGGAAAGATGTGTATCGATCACACAGAGGCGTCAGAGCTTCTGAAGCAAGGTGTGGCGGCACCTATGATCCCAGTGTTCTCCAGGCTGAAGCAGGAGGATCTTGAGTTTGAGGCCAGCCTGGGATGCATAGTGAAACTGTCTCAAAATGATGATGATGATGATGATAGTGGTGGTGGTGATGATGTTCTCAAAAGCTCTGTGATTAAAAAGAAAAATCTCTTCATGTTACCCTCAATTCCTTCCAGACCACTGTTCTCCAGGGAAGGTCTCTTCTGCCTGATTACTGCTTCTTCTGCAACATCTCCATTCTCTAAAGACACCAGAAGCTCTTTTTCCCCAGGGCCACTTCTGCTATTTCCTTAGTACCTGGGACTTCAATAGGCACCCTCTTGCTCTAGCCTCTCAGTCTCACCATGTTTGGGTCTAGCACTCAGTTTAAAGCTGGGGTACAATACAGCTTGCACAAGCATAAATCCACCACAGCCAGTGTCAGGTGAATTTCCCAGGGGCACACGATCCCCAGTCCCCGGAAAGGAGATTTCCCTTTTCTGTCTACAGGCACCCACACCATCCATGATGATCACCTCTAATAATTTCCATCCCAAGATGATGCAATGAGGAAAAAGCAGTTTCAGCTCCATGTGCGGCTTTTTAGGTCGCAAGCCCATGACCCCAGTTTTGGGGGCGGGGTGAGGGCACACAGCAGCTCTGGGGCTTCTGGCCCAGCTCTGCAGGCTGAGTGCTCAGCCCAGGCTGTCTGAGACAAAGCACCCTGGGAAGGGGGCCCCAGACGCTGGAGAAACCGTCTCCGCCCCAGCAGTCGTGAGCCCTGACCTCCTTCCCAGGCACTGACGCATTCCGTGCATTCCTCCGTGGCAGAGGAATTGTTTATGGGGCGCAGTTCCAGAAGTGACCAGAAATCTGTCACTGCTGCAGACCTGCAAACCTAGATAAAACTGTGGGGACTCTTCCGCCAGAACACAATCTCCACATCAGACCAAAAAGATAAACTCTCGAATGTGCAAAGACCCTGATACATATTCTGTTAGTGTAAAAATCTCCAGTTCTATCAAAGCAGAATACGTTTTCTTTATTATAAACAAGGCCTTGCCTAAAACTGGTATTGAATTACATCCTAACACTTTCACTTCATAAGACTTATTAAAAAATAAAAATCTGTAGAACTGGAGGTTCACTCCCATGGCAATTTTTTTTTTTTTTTTTGAGACAGGGTCTCACATTGTAGTCCAGGCTGGCCCTGAGCTCAGCCTCAAACTCATGTCACAGCAATCCTCCTGCCTCTGCCTCCCAAGTGCTGGGATGACAGGCGTAAGCCACCACGCCCGGCACTGTGGGATGTGGTATTGGTTGCTGCTGGGTTTGAGTCTCCACACCCAGTATGATATGTGCTTACCGGGGATCGAACCTGGGTCCTTGCGCTTGTCAGACAGGCGCTGGAACCGCTGAGCTAAATCCCCAGCCCCCATAGCAATTATTTATTTCTTGCTTAAGTTTACACCACCAGCTCTGGTCAAGCCTGGGGAGACGCTGACAATGAGCACATTTAAACACCCCAGCGGTAACACTTCACCACTTTGCAAAAACTTCTTTGTGTGGAACACAGAAAAACACAAATTTCCCTATAAATATTTGCAATAACACATAGTGTTTCTGAAACAATTGTTAAATTCATCATAGATCCAGGCATGATGGCACACACCTTAACTCCAGCACTCCAGGAAGCTGATGCAGGAAGATTCAAATTTCGAGGCCAGCGTGAATTGCACAGCAAATTAAAGGCCAAACTGGACTCATAGCTAGACCTTTCCTCAACACCCCTTCCTTCTCCTCAAATCGTAGAAAGTAGCCACACTCTTAGCAGACTCCTGCAGATAACCTATCTCTCCATTCCCAGCCATTTATCCTGGAGCATTTTAACAGCTGGAAATTCAAATAAACCACATCTAAGAGTGAACTTGCCCCAGAATTCATGATTGCTAAGGTTGCATAAGAAGTCTTTTACTTACATAGCCAAGTGAACGGTCATTTCAACAAGTTTCCAAAGAAATATTCTTTTTTTTTTTTAGATAGGTTCTTGCTTTGTAATTCAAACTGGCCCTGACCTCAACCTTAAACTCAGAGCAATCCTTCTGCCTCTGCCTCTCAAGTGCTGGGATTACAGGCCTGAGCCACCACGCCTGGCACTGTGGTATATGGTTCTGATTGCTAGTGGGCGTGAGTTTCCATGCCTAGCATTGTTGTATGTGGTTACTGGGGTTCGAACCCAGGACCTTGAGCTTGCAAGGCAGGTGCCAGAACTACTGAGCTAAATCCCCGGCCCCAAAGAAGCATTCTTTAAGCAGTCTATTATAGCATGGTTTAAAATTATCAAGAACAGGCCATGTTAAGAAAAAAAAAAAAAAATTAGGACCGGGCCAAGGATTTAGCTCAGGGGATTTAGCCCAGTGATTCTGGCAGGTGCAAGGTCCCTAGTTCAATCCTGGTAACCATATACAACAATGCCAGGGATGGAGATTCACATCCACCAGCAATCAGAGCCACATACCACAGCCTTGGGCCTGGTAACTCACACCTGTAATCCCAGCACTTGGGAGGCAGAGGCAGGAGGATTGCTGTGAGTTTGAGGATGAGCTCAGGGCCAGCCTAAACTACAAAAGCGAGAATGTGCCTCAAAAAAAAAAGACCTAGTCTTATTTTCAGAGAAATATGGTGTCCAGGATACCTGGGAGTCTCGCCTTAAATAACAAATGAAGATGGTTCTTATCAGAGACTGATAACTGGTCACTGGGGCTAAAGCAAAACCCAGATACTGCAACCACTCAGCCAGCAAGAAATCACAGCAGACACAGCAGACCAGCAGACCCCTTCTGAGCCACCAGCCAGAGCCAGACACAGGAGACAGAAGCACAGTGGAGAAGAAATGTCTCCTTTGAAATAAGTAAGGTGCCCAGGACTCCAGAGTCTCAGCCTGCAACCGTGAGGGACGCAGCCAGTTCGGGCTACTGGACTTGGACCGGTGCCAGGGGATCCACCCAGTCCTGTTAACTCACCGGGTGGCAGCTCCCATGGCTTATCCTCCTCACTGCTGACCTTTCAGGGTGACCCCAGGCCGCCTCGACAAGAGCCTCTGCTCCAACCTCACTGCTCATGGAGAATCTCCCTGATATCTCCCCATCCCGGCAGCCTCCAGGCCTGAGAGAGACGCTCTTCTGGAGTGTGGGCATCTGCAGAAGCTTCTGTGGCTCCCTAATCTCCAGGCAGCTCACGCCCAATGGCTACAAGTTAATTTCTCTTTTCCCCTCTCTTAAGAACAGTCGGACAGGGGCCGGGGAGTTAGCTCAGTGGTTCTGGCGCCTGTCTTGCAAGCGCAAGGACCCGGGTTCGATTCCCCGGCAACCACATAACAATACTGGGTGTGGAGACCCACACCCAGCAGCAACCAGTACCACATACCACAGTGCCGGGCGTGGTGGCTCACGCCTGTAATCCCAGCACTCAGGAGGCAGAGGCAGGAGGATTGTGATGTGAGTTTGAGGCTGAGCTGAGGGCCAGCCTGAACCACAAAGTGAGACCCTGTCTCAAAAAACCTGAAAAAAAAAAAAAAGAACAGTCGGACAGCCTGGTACTTTCCGGCCTCCTGACTGGCAGCCTTCATCTGCCCAGAACACTTTCAAAAGTGTTCTCCCCCACTCGTGATCTGGACTGTCCACAGCTCCCGGTGTCTTGGCGTCTTCGAGGGACAAGCCCCTCCGGGGGAAGGACAAGTCCCCGAGGACAGCCCACACTGGGCTTTGATCTCCCATCCCTCTCCCTCCTAAGTTTGAAACCACTGCCTTTCACTTGGTATAAGTGTAAGTGGCCCTGCAAGAGCCACCTGACTTTTTTTTTTTTCACCATAAGGTATTGAAGCCAGGGCCTTGGCAGTGACTTGCATTCTAGCCCTTTTTCTTATTTTTTATTTTGAAACAAGATGTCACAAAGTTGCCCAGACTGCGATTCTCCTGTCTCAGCCTCCCAGAGTGCTGGGACCAACTTCAGTATTGTCACTGCATGTTATTACATGCCGAGCAAAACAATGGAACTCCCGACCTCTGCTCCCAACTGTATGCTTCTGCACACGTGAAAGCACCACAGTCATGACAGACCACAACAACCACTGAGATGTGCATAGGAACTTTTTTCCTGAATTGGGACTCCAGGGCCTCAAAGATTCTAGGCAAACCCTCTACCACCAATCAAACTCTCCAGCCCAGAAAATAAAAATATTTTAAAATCTAGTTTTGGTATTACAGCTAACCAAATGTTTAGACACTCTGTTGACACTTAATTTATTTTACAAATAGATTAAACCAGGAAATTTTGTATGATTAAAAAAATAACCAGACAGGGCCGGGGATTTAGCTCAGTGGTTCCGGCACCTGTCTTGCAAGGGCAAGGACCCAGGTTCGATCCCTGGTTAACCACATACCATACTAGGTGTGGAGACTCATGCCCAGCAGCAATTAGTACCACATACCACAGTGCTGGGCGTGGTGGCTCACACCTGTAATCCCAGCACTCGGAAGGCAGAGGCAGGAGGATTGCTGTGACGTGAGTTTGAGGCTGAGCTCAGGGCCAGTCTGAACTACAAAGCAAGACCTTGTCTCAAAAATAAACAAATAAATAAACCATAAAGGGCAGGGAAGCTGAAGATCCCCAGTACCTAACACAGTAAAAAAAAAATTTATGAAATCGGGTTGAATGATTAAAAAACCAGCCAAGAAAGCCAGAACCCTACACTAATTTAATACCTTGGCTGCGGTTTAGATCTGTAATCAGCATCGCAAAATGGAACTTTAAAAGTTAAGTGGTTGGCATTTAAGGACGAGGGGCTTCTCCAAATTTCTTCAGGCCAAGCGCATCAGCGGAAACCTCGCTTCTGGACACAAAACGGGCCTATTTCCCTCCCTGGAGGGCAAAAGGGAGGGAAGGGAGAACAGCCTGCTCCTGTAGGTGTCCCCTCCTCACACACCTTGCTGGAAAGACCTCTTCACTTTCCCTCTGTGGAGGAGTGGGGGGGGGGGCACACAACGTGGCCTCCTCTGATTTCGCTCAACATCAACAGCAACCGAGGAACTGAGGGCTTTGGTGGCAATCAGAGCCCCAATGCCTCCCCCTGGAACCCCTCCCAGCGCCTGTGACCCCAGCCAGTTTCTGTGGGCAAATTTCCATCCCAAACCCCGGAATTACCTGATTTTGACTAAAGGAATGTCAGTGGGGTGTGAGTATGTGTGTCAGCGTGTGTGCGTGTACACACACGTGACTGGAGATTGAACCCATGGCTTTCACACTGAGCTACAGCTATGGCCACCCCTTAGGTTGAGACAAAGTTTTAAAGTACCAAGTTCCCCAGGCTGGTCTCAAACTAGCCAACCACCTGCCTCAGCCTCCTCAGTGCTGGGATTACAAATGGCACCACCACATCCTACTCTGGACTGACATTTCATTCTAAGCAACAGTAAGGTTAGGCAGAATGAAGCCGCAGGATTCCCTGCATGCAGCTGAGGCTGGCCATGAACTCACTATGCAGCCCAGGATGATCTGGAATCCCTCCCTACCGTGCTCCTTTCTCAGCCTACCCAGTGCTCGGATCTGAGGTGTACCAACAGGACCGGCTCAGGACTCCCTTCTTTTCAAAAACATCAGTCCAAGAAACCCTAAGGCAGACAAAAGCCTTTGAGTAAGAGTAACCGTGTCTGACTGGACGGCCTCTTCCTGAACACCTGCATTTCAGGCACCAGCGGAGGATACGTGGGTCCTGTGGCTCATCCCTACCCACTTTGCTGCCTCAAGGTCTGATCCTGGCATTTCATGGGTCAGAAGGAGAAATTTCTGGCTTCCACATGATTTGATATTATTCCCAGAGAAAAAATTTTAAGATTGATAGCTGATAAATAGGCCATTGTCCAAGTAACTAAATTAAAGACAGGTGGGGTGGGGTGTAGTTCCAGGTGGGGGGAGCGCTCGAAACCCTGGGTTCAATCTCACCACCACACACAAACA
>PVIR01036007.1:0-16084 GCA_004026965.1 Petromus typicus
GAGCTAACTCCCCGGCCCCGTTCTCAAACATTTTAATGAAATCGAAAGGGAAGTAATACTCCCAAAGTCATTCCTGGAAATAAGCATCACCCTGAAATCAAAACTAGAGATTGACCAAATCACTAATGAACATAAGTAAAAACTCCTCAATATGACACTGGCAAACAATGCAGCAAATTATTAAGAAGGTTATAGAGTATAGCAGGGTGTGGTGGCTCATGCCTTTAATCCCAGCACTTGGGAGGCAGAGGCAGGAGGATTGCTGTGAGTTTAAGCCTGAGCTCAGGGTCAGCCTGAACTACAAAAGCAAGACCCTGTCTCAAAAAAAAAAATAAATAAATAAATAAATAAAATAACTAAATACAGTATGACCAAATAGGATTCATCCCAGGGATGTAGGGTTGGTTCAACATATGCAAATGAATAAATGTAATATATTGCATTAACAGAGCCAAGGGAAAAAACCATATGATCATCTCAATAGATTCAGGAAAAGCATTTGACAAAGTCCAGCACCTATTCGTGATTAAAACTCTACAGAAAATAGGAATAGATGGTCTTTATCTCAGTCTATTATAAACCAATTATGACAAATCAACAGCCAACATCACATTAAGTGAATAAAAACCAAAAGCTTTCACCCTAAAATCAGGACCAAGACAAAGATGTCCACTATCACCACTCCTGTTCACTATAGCTCTGGAAACATTTACTGGAGCAATTAGACAAGAGAAAGAAAGATAGGAAAGGAAGATGTTAAAGTGTCATTATTTGCAGATGACATGGTACTCTACCTAGAAGACCCCAAAACTCCATCAAAAGACTTCTTGATTAAATAACCAAATTCAGTTGTGTACCTGGATACAAAGTCAGCACTCAAAAAACCAGTATCAGTCTTGTACACAAATAACAAATTTATCCAGAGAGAAATTACGGAAATTATACCTTTCATAATAGCATTTTAAAAAATGGAATACTTAATCAGTTTAATGAAGGAAGTAAAAGATCACATTGAAAACTACAGTAATCTGACAAAGAAGATTAAAGAGGAGCTCAGAAAATGGAAAAACATCTCTTGATTGTGGATATGAAAAACCAAAATAGTGAAAGTGGCCGTATTCACATAATTGTTAGATTTAAAGCAATCCTAGTCAAAATACCAATAGTATCCTTCACAGAACTAGAGAAAACATTTCTAAATTCATTTGGAACCAGAAAAGGCCCAGAATAGCAACAGTCATTTTGGGCAACAAAGGCAAGAGAAGGGGCATCACAATCCCTGATTTGAAATTATATTACAGACCTACTGTGATTTAAAAAAAAAAAAAAAAAAGCATGATACTGGCAAAAAATAAATGCAAGGGTCAATGGAACAGATTAGAAAATGCAGAAGCAACTCCAAAGATAAGAGCCAAATATCCAGTCTTTAGCAAAAGAGCCAAATATCTTCCTAGATTAAGGAGCCAAATATATCCTCCTGGATTAAGGAGCCTCTGTAATACTGGAAAGACTGGCATTCATCTGCCGAAAACAATTAAAGCTACACCCGTGTCCCTTGTCATGCACTAAACTAAAGTCACAATGGATCAAAGATCTGAATATTAAAAGAGAAGCACTAAGTCTACTAGAAGATAGAATAGGCTGAACTCTTGAAGGCGTTAAGTGTAGGCAAAGACTCCATGAACAAAACTCTTAAGTGCATAGGAAATATTTCAGGAAAGCTACAACTGAGGTCTTGTCTTACTAAATCACCAGCAGAGCAAAGAGACTGCCAACAGAATGGGGAAAAAATGTGCCAGTTGTTCCTCAGACAAAAGACTGATATCTAGAATATATAAAGAACCAAAAATAAATAAATAAATAAATAAACCTCTCAAATTCAAAGACCCAGTCCAAAAATGGGGATCTAAGGTAAACAGATGCTTTTTCAGATGATGAAGTAAAAATGGCAAATAAACATATGAAGAAATATTCGTAATCACTGGGTCATTTGAGACATGCCATTTAAAGAACACTGAGATTCCATCTCACTCTTGAAAGAATGGCTGTTATCAAGACATCCACCAATAACAATGCCGGCAAGGATGAGAGGGAAAAGGAACCTTCTCCAGTGTTGGTGGGAATGTAGACTAGTGCAGCCACTTTGGAAATCGATGTGGCGATTCCTCAAAACCTCTAACTAGTGATTCCACTTGATCCAAGTATCTCCCTTTTTGTTATCTTCCCAAAATAATTAAAAGCATCATACTACAGTGATATATTCATACCTATGTTCATAGCAGCACAGTTTGTAATAGCCAAATCTTGTGAGCAACTCAAGTGCCCATAAACTGAGGAATGGATAAAAATGTGGGGTTTTTTTAATCTATATATATATACAGTGGGTGGAGTACTACTCAGGAGAAACAAGCATGAGACATTTATAGCTAAATGTCCATTTATAGCTAAGTGGATACACCTAGGGACCATACTTTTAAGGGAAATTGGAAATGTGTAAATTTTCCATTGTTTCTCTGGCGTGAGAAACCAAAAGTGGAAATAGGAACCAAAATATGTAATTGGTAATGTGAAACGGGGAAAAAAATTTCAGATGGGAAGGGGCCCCAGGAAGCAGGAAGGGGAAAGGAAGAAAGGGCAAAGAAAAAGAAAGATAAAATACAAACAAAGCTTTTGGAAATAAGGAAGGAAGAAAGATTGAAGGAAAGAGAAAGGAATGGAAAAATAAGCATTAAGATCCATCATTTACAGGTCCATGATGATGTGCAAGTACATACGATGAATGTGATCATTATGTATACCTACACTGTACCAATAAGCAGCTTTGAAAGACAGATGAAGGGCCAGTCCCCAGGTGGAGATGTCAGGGAGGCAGGATAAAAAAAGACTGCTTTCTCCCTACTAGGTGCACCATAGACCCACCCCAGCAGGAGGATGCAGCTCTTCCCAGCTGAGGCAGCTATGTGCAGGGTTAGGGGGGCTTAGCCCTCCCCCTGCCCTAAAGCATTAGCTTTAAGGACCTCAGCCCCTCATCCAGCAGCCTCACATGACCCACATCCTACCCAGCCCTTGAAGGGTCGAAGCTATGCAGAGAGAGCTCTGCTGGGCTGAGGTCACCACAGAGCTGCACCCTGAGCCCTGGGAGCCTGGGGACAGTATCTGGCCAAACTAGCCGCAGGCAGGTGGCAGAGATGGCCAGGCAGCTGTGAAACGCCATGCAGTCTCCTGCTCTGGAGCGCTGAGATCTTGGATGGGAAAATATCATGTCATTATTTTCATTAACCTCTAATTGAAATTCAGTATTTCCTTTAATTATGAACATTGGTGACAAAAAATGATATTAGTAGTACCTGTCACTTACCAGTGGAAATCATGTGCATTTTTGTGTTGTATTACAGTTTTTGCTAGAAATATTTAGGTTGATTGTTACTTTGAAGTTATAGGTAATTATCAGACTTGCCACTAGCTCCTATGTAATAAATAAGGAAACCTATTATCATAATAGAAATTCAGTCTTTTTTTTTTTTTTAAGGTTTTTTGAGACAGGGTCTCGCTTTGTGGTTCAGGCTGGCCCTGAGCTCAACCTCAAACTCACATCACAGCAATCCTCCTTCCTCTGCCTCCCGAGTGCTGGGATTACAGGCGTGAGCCACCACGCCTGGCACTGGTATGTGGTACTGGTTGCCACTGGGGTGAGTCTCCACACCCAGTATTGTTATGTGGTTACCGGGGATTGAACCCGGGTCCTTGCGCTTGCAAGACAGGCGCTGGAACCACTGAGCTATATCCCTGGCCCATGAAATTCAGTCTTTTAATAGTATATAAATATCTTATTTGTTGGTTTCCTTTCTATTTTTTAATGCATTTTAAAAACTTTATTTTTCATGTATTCATTCACAAACATTCTGAGAAATGTATGGGTTTCATCATGTGGCAGGAGCATAAATGAGTCAAAATATATAATAAAATAAATAAAATGCAATAAAATATCAGCTTTCCCACCAGGATCTTATTTCCATTTTACAAACCAAGGGGTGGAGGTCGGAGGAGTTGAGTGTCTTGGTAACGGTCACGTAGCTAGTTTGTGGCTAAGTCCGAAACCACGCAGATCTTTAACGTTAACGTTCTGAACATTCCATCCCTGCCTCCAAAGTGCCCTGTCAGCCAAGTGTACAACTGCTGTGAACAGACCCGCACTGCACAAATCATTTATGTTTTCCTGAAAAACAAAACACAACTTTGGTGTGCTGCTCCCTCACGTGGCCTTGTGAGGTGGTGTGTGAGGTAGGTAAGTTCTGAGTATTGGAACACGTTGGTCCTGTGTGTTCCTCCAGACAGAACCTCACGCTGCATGGTGAACAGGCAGCCAGCTGAGCGAGTGACACGGAGCCTGGGCCACACGGGCTAGGCGTGTCCCAGCTCCAGCCCTTCCCCTTCCAGATTGGTGTTGCTTGCGTGACCAACAGAACAGGGTCTGACTCTTACTGTCGCTAACTTAGCTCTGTGATCTGGAGCCTGTTACTTCCTGTCTCTGAGACTCAGATCTCCCTCATGTGAGGGCGGACCCCCTGCTTTTTTACTTGGTTGTCAAAATGTAAAATACAAAGAAGAGGCCCCACTCGAGGCACTTGGGAGATGGCGGTGGTCAGGGAGACAGATTCTCTTAAGGCTGAGAAGAGGTGACTGTCACTAAGCTCCCAAGACCAAGGGCAAAGTCTTACCAGCATCACCCCCTGCCAAGAGCATCCTAGGTAGGAAGCCAGGGCTGGGTGAGGGGGCCGGAACCCTGCTGTCCCGCCTGTGTCTCTGCTCCTGTGAGAAGTGCTGGCTTGTGTCCTGCTCCTCTGTAGTAATAAGTAGGGCTATGACAAGAGCTGGTGACCTCAGGGCCCAAATGGACTGTCTGCTGTCGTCAGCAGCCTGGAGTCACTTCCCAGGCGGAGCCCAGGTGGCTGCCAGAGGTGGACCTGCCCCCAGGTCTCTGCTGTTCTCTCCACCCCCAGGCTCCATGTTAGTTTTCAACTTCTTTGGCTTCAGGGAGACTTGGACCAAGAGAGAAAGTGAAACAGCAATTGCTCCCAGTGCTCCCTGTGCTGCTCCCAAGCTTAGGACCCTGGGCTCTGCTACCCTGGGGCTCTGACAGACGGCACTTGGGGATAGGCCCAGGGGGCTTTGGAGGAGCAGGCCACGGGAGGAGCAGGCCAGAGCCATCTGGGCCGACTCCATGGGGCATCCGAATTGGGTTTTGAAGGGTGGATTGAAGCATGCACATGATAAAAAGAAGCAAAATCCCCCAAACACTGAAGGACATGAAAAAGAAATGAGTTCTCTGACTGTCCTTACCCAGGACCTCCTGATTCCTGTACCCTCAGATGTGCAGTCTTTTCCCCTGGGTCCTTCTGAACATAAATCTCTGGCTGTATGCAGGACTCATCCATTGCTTAAAGACACAAGCATCCCCACAGCATCGGCTTTCGCTCCTCCCTCGGCCCACCTGGCAGTGGCTGTGCACAGGCAGAGGACTGTGAGAACATTGGCGGTCAGGGCACGTGGCGAAAAACGTGTCACCAAGAACAAAGGGCTGAGAAAGCGTGATGTGCGTGGGACCTTTGCCAGGACAGGGCAGGCAGCCTTGCCAGGCGCTGAGGAGCCTGGCTTTTGGGTTCGGATGGTTTGAAGTCAAGTTCTCATTTCTGCTCTTTGCAGTGGTGTAACCCTGGACTGGTGTCCTTACTCTCTGGGTTCACAGTTGCCCGTTTTTCAAATGCACTGAATAATGTCTCTCTGGGAGAACACTGGGGACGTTACGGTGAGGCAGTTGACAAACCCATCGTCTGCTGTCATCACGCAGCTGACAAGTCAGGTGGAAGCTGGTCCCTGACACGTAGGCGAATTGCATGCTGGGAGTTTTAGGAGACGTGTGAAGGAGGGCCAAGTGATCGATCCGAGGCTCAAAATAGCCTGGAAGTGCAAGAACAACAATAAATAAATGGGTTCCGGATGCTTTTAAATGTTGGCATTTCCTGATCTTAGCTCAGCTGGGCCAGACAGCTTCATCAGCGTTTGCTGCTGAGGCCGGCGGCACACGCCTCCCCTGGCCACAGCCCAATGCTGCTTTCAAGAAAATCAGATCTGGAGGCGTTTGGATTTCTGGCGCCAGGCCTGTAGGTCCAGCAGTGTCTGAGTGTGTCCCATGTGGAGGGAGCCCGGACGCTGCAGGGAGAGGGCTGCCTGGCCTTGAGTGAGGGAAGTGGAGGCTGAGAGCTGAGCACAGGTCGCCACCTCCTGAACACCAGGCTGGTGTGCCGTCAGCACATAGGCAGCAGGGTGTGTGCCATCAGCAAAATGCAGGTGCAAATAAATATTTGAGTACCCACTGTGGTAAACTCAAGAGAGTTCCTGAACTCCCCGTGTGGTTTGGAAGCCCAAGGAAATAGTGGAAGTAGACTGGTAGATGCACAGGCCTTGGTAGGAAATGGACTGTGTGGGAAGGATGCTACAGGTCAAGAGCTCGCTTGAAAGCTCTGTGGGGGACAGAAGGAAGCCCAACAGAGCAGAGAGCCTATGAGGGGTTGGGTGGCAGTGGCACTGTCACAGGACACAGGAAGGCAGACAGGAGGAGGCCGTGCAAGGGCCTGAGCTAAGCGGAGAAGCCAGAGGGGCCAGTGAGCTCGGGTCTGTCCTTGGGAAGGTGGCTGGCCACCCTGTGTCCAGCAGCCTGGAAGGGGTCCTGCAGAGGCAGCGGCCATGCTGCCTGCAGCCATGAGTTGGTGGTGCAGTCTTCCTGCTAAGGGCTCAATCAGTGACGGGGTCATGGTTAGGAAGCCCCAGAAAGTCCCAGCTGCCCAGAGGGGCTGGCGCAGATGCAGCAGGTGCTACAGGGTTGGGTGGTGATGGCACTGGGGGCACCATGCAAAGCCCTTCTCATTGTCCTCATTTGAGCCCAGAGGGAATGCGTGGGGTTACGATACTGCAGTTCATTGAGGCCCAGTGGGACTGTGTGCTCAGCCCCTGTCGGTTCCCTTGGCCAACATTCTGCAGGGTGTGGCCTTTGTGGGTGTGGTTTATGCCCAACTGGTCTGGTTGCCTCAGTGACCCTCAGTGTCACGTCTTGGGCCAGAATAAGAGGCGTCACGCGTGGCCGGGGGGACAGAGCCAGGCCCTGCTTCTGTCCCGCCCCGGCCGCCTGCTGGCTGCTGGCAGCTGTCCATGCAGCATGTGAGCCGAGGCCGGCTCTGGGTTCACACGTTGCCAGCCCCCTGGGAGTCGGATGCTCTCTGCTGTGTCTTTCCATTTTATTTCGACTTCCTCCCTCTTCTCCTTTCCCTGTGCTCCCAGCCAGCCCCATCTGCTACTGCCCCATGGAGTCTGCCTTGCCTCCCAGATGTGCAGGCAGGAAGGGGATGCAAGCAGGGGCTCCTCCCTGCTGCCTTCTCCAGCAGCTGTGCACACTGCAGCCCCACGATGCTGGAGGAGCTGTGTGGAGGGGAAAGTCATCGGTATCTCGCTTCCAATTCTAAAATCCTTCCTGGTCCAACCCGAATGTGCGTGTGTGTCACCAGCGCTCTCAGCCAAATGTACACTTCGGTTCACAGGCCTGGACTCAGTGTGACAGACTGTGCTTTTTTTTCCCCTTTGGTTGTACTTGGGTTTGAACCCAGGACCTCCTCACTGAGTTACATTCACAGCCCTTTTTTATTTTGAGATAGTCTTACTTAGTTGCTAAGTTGCATCGCATGGGCTTGAACTTTCCATCCTCCTGTCTCAGCCTCTTAGAGTCTGGCATTAGGATTTCATAAGCTCCAGTGAGACTGATGGTGCTGTTGGGTGGGACCCACAATGGAGGAACAGAGTGTGGGCCCTCAGGCCTCCCACTGCTCCACACCAGTGTGGGCGACACCCTACCACATTCCCCCCCAACCCCCACCTCCCGCTCCTCTGTCTTCCTTGTGAGGATTGTGGATGGGTTTCCACCATGCCCGGGTGTCCCAGGGCCCGTGCTAGCCAGTGGGTATTGGAGTATGGAGACTGAGGCTGGGAGATTGAGAGGGACCATTGACATTAGCCAGAGATGCCCGTTCCAATGTGCTCTCTCTGCTGCAGCTTCTCTTTGGAGCCATGGGTGTCAATCCTGCCCTTCCTTTAACTTGCACTTTTTCAAGTCACTGCCTCCCTCTGAACCTGCAGAAGCCTGGGGTAGTCTGTGCGCCATTGTGAGGCATAGATGTGAGAATGTCTAGTTTAGAACACGAAGGGCTTCTGTGATCCTTGAGTCCACCAAGCCCAGAGGGTGGGAGAACACCTAGCGCAGGAGAGTGAGCGGCGGTCCTGGGAGGGGCGTTTGGGCTCAGTGTTGAGCCCGGAAAAGCACCTATCTTCCTGTTTCCTGTAGGGCTTGGATAACAATCCTGTGTCCCTGAGCTTCTGAGCTTCCACTTCTTAGTCATTCCCCCAGCAGTGCCCAGAGGAGAGTCCTGGTGGGGGGTCTGCGGCCGGCCCCACCTCTCAGGAGCTGGCCCTTTTATTTAGGAAGGCGGGAGACACTTGTGATCACATGATGCAGGCTCCCTGCTGGGGCGGAGAGAATCTGTTTCCCACTGGCCTTATCTGGGAGCCTGTGGGTCTGGATTTCTCATCCTCTGGCCTGGAGAGGAAAGGCAGGAGTTTCCTGTAGGGATAAATGGACACAGAGGACGCCCTGCCCACAGCACACACACCATTCAGGGGGCCAAGTTGTGAGGGAGACACAGGCATCACCGCTATGAGGCACAGGCACCCAAACTGACCCCTGCCCAGCCCCCATACCCCTGCAAAGCTTCAGTGAGCACCTGCTCTAGACAAGCCAAGGTTCGAGGCCCGGAACTCAGCAGAGGATAAGACTGGTCCTCTCTCCCGCCGTGTACACTCTGCAGGGGACACAATGGTCCTCGGGCTGGATCTGCAGTAAGTGGGTATGTCAGGTGTTAGTGAAGGCTTCCCTCATGGAGACCCATGGTGGGAAGTGGCCTGGCTCGGGAAGGCCACTGGGACTGTGGAGGGGTGGGAACAGTAGAGTACAGGAGAAGAGGGGAGAGTGAACAGAGGTGGGCTCGGCAGGGAGCATGCTGATCCCAGCCCCTGCTCCTCCTCCTGGGTCTATCTCTGGTCTGTTGCCTGGCAACAGGGAGGTACCTGCCTGCTTTGGGAACTTTGGTCCCTCCCCCTTACTTCAGTCGAGTCTGTGTCCTTGGGTTCTGTTTGTGTCACCGCTTGCTCAGCTGGCAGAAGAGAGGCAGGATCCGGCCTGGGCTCAGCTGCAAAGCCTTGTGCCTGTTCACACGGTTAGAAATAAGGGCAGAAGGTCAGGGCTTCTCCCGCAGTACGGTTAACGGTGGTGAGCCTGATGGCGGCAGCACTGAGCGTGGGGCCCAAGTCTGGATTTATAGTTAGCTCAGGAAAGCCGCGCTGCTCCCTTAGCTGGGACGCAGGGTATACCCCATGGGGGGCTGGCACGTGACTCTCAGCTGTTCTGAGGTGGGAACTGTACGCCTGGGAATTGTGGGTGCTTAGTTTGGGGTGTGGGTCAGATTGCCTCATAAGGCCCTTACACTGCCCATGAAATAGTATACATGAGTAGTAGGAGTGTGTGTGTGTGTGTGTGTGTGTGTGTGTGTGTGTGTGTGTGTGTGAGGCTGTATGTAAATATAGAATTCAGATGCAAAATATGTCACCCATTTCTCATGTGTAAGAAAAAAATAGAAATTTTGCTTTTACACATTTATTTTTTGCCAAGCATGTAATGCAGGAATCACTGAGGGTAGATAGGAAGATGACGGCTGCCTCTGTGTGGTTCTTCCTTAATAAGAATGGAAACCTAATTAAGGCCCTCCTAAACCCTCCCTTTCAGAGCGCAGGGCCTGGGTGGGCATGTGGGATGGAGACCAGGCAGGGGTTTCCTGGGGAGCCCAGCGTGGGAGCCACAGGGCCAGATGGGCTGTCGGCCCCTCCAGCTCCCCACTGTGGGCTGCAGCAGGAGCGCTGGTGGGCAGAGCTGCTGAGTCATCCTTTCCTGGCCCTGTCAGGAGTGCTGGCTGCAAGCCAGCTGAGCCAGGCTGGCAGGAGCCTGGGAGGGGTCGGGTCCGGTGCCTGCTGTGTCCCCAACCCATCAGGGCCCTGTTCTGGCTCATGTTGCCCAAAGGCTCCGATGGCACAGGGAGGCCTGGCAGCTGGGCAGAGGTGGGTTGGAAATGTGAGCGTGCACTTTGCCGACCCGCTGAGCGTGACATTTCCTCTGATGCTGCAGAGGGGCTGCCTGCCCTTCACCCCTGCCAGGACCCCTTTCTGCCTCTTTCTGTGTTATTTATAACTGTATGAACAGCCACAGGGCTTTGCAGCTGAGCCCAGTCGGCTCCTGCCAGCAGAGCAAGCGGGTGACAAACAGAACCCGAGGACACAGACTCGGAGGCCCAGTGGACCCCTCCAGGCGAGGTGGGCTGAGCGGCGCTCCCTCACTCCCTCTCTCACATCCCCCCATATTTGTTTCTCACTATTGTGATAAAATACACATGTGCTCCCTGATGCTGAAGCGTGGCTGAGTCCGCTCTGTGCTGTACCATTGCTGTCGGTCTTTCCCAGCACGCATCCGTCACCCCTGCATGGTACTGTCTCTTCCTCCTCCTACAGGAGGACGCTGCCTTCTCACCCCAGCCCCAAGCCACACTCCAATCCTGAGGAAGCCCCAACAAATCTGGCAAGGAAGGAAGCGCTGTCTGGTCAGGATGAGAAGGCAGCGCTGTCCCTTGGCTGCAGATAGGGCACTGGCACCTCGATTGGACCCGTGGGGATGCAGGCTGGAGCCTTAATTTAGGAAGGTCTCCCACTCTTCCTAAGCCAGCTGGTTCCCTGGAAGCCTTCACCCCTTTATTATAAATGGGGCTGTGCTTTGCAGCCCCCAGCACAGAAGGCCGCACAACTGGGTCGGTCCATGCTCGGCCCCTGTGAGTCTGGCTGCCCCCTACAGATGGCAGTGGACAGTTTTCCCAAATGCTTTCCCATCCAGAATCTGACCCCAGACCAGGCCAGGATAACTCCACAGCCAGTGGAGGGTACAGACGTTGAAACTGAGGCCCCGCGAACTCACATGCCTAGAACATGCTGCTGTTCCCTGCACAGTGGCTTTTTTTTTTTTTAGGTTTTTTTTGAGACAGGGTCTCACTTTGTAGTTCAGGCTGGCCCTGAGCTCAGCCTCAAACTCATCACAGCAATCCTCCTGCCTCTGCCTCCCGAGTGCAGGGATTACAGGCGTGAGCCACCACGCCCGGCACTGTGGTATGTGGTACTGGTTGCTGCTGAGCGTGAGTCTCCACGCCCAGTATGGTATGTGGTTACCGGGGATCGAACCTGCGTCCTTGCGCTTGCAAGACAGGCGCCGGAACCATTGAGCTAAATCTCCGGCCCCCACAGTGGCTTTTTTTCCCAACTCCTTCTACCTGGTAGGAGTGACTGAGGCAAAGCAGGCCTAGAAGTTAAGGGAGGTCAAAAGTTCAGTAATCAGAACAAATCATTTTAATTCAGTGTTTAAAAACAAGAAGTGCATAGGCAGGCTGAGAAAACAACAAACTTCTAAGTAAAGGCAGGAGCATTGTGGGTGCAGTGTGTGACCACGCTGGTTGCGCACTGAGGCAAAAGGAAAAGTCATTCTCTCAACCCCACCTTTATTGAAAAAGTTGGTATTTTGTTAATCATGAAGAGATTTTTTTTTTTTTGCATTAATTTCTGTTTTAAAAAACAAGCTTTGCATTTAAAATTTGATTGCTGAGTTCTGGTGCCCAGGATGTCCTGCTCCAGCCCTGGCCCCATCGTGCCCATCTGTACCCACTGTGCTTGATACCCGCACCCCAGTCCCCACGCCGCCGAGGCCTTTCCTGTAGCGTCAGGAGAGCAGCTGAGGACAGCATCTATTTTGGGGTTGCCCTTCAGCCACGGATACAACCTTGGGGTGGGCAGAGCTGATGTGTTGAAATGGTGAGAGTTGGTGGCAGGCGGCTGTGAGATCATGTATCTTCATTCCTGACCTCACGGAAGGGGAGAGGGGGCTTGAGGCAGCTTTGTCCCCACAGAGTTTGTCCTGGTAACATGCTACCAGACAATTAGGCCTTGTCTGGGGCCCAGATGGAAAAAGTCCACATCGCGCTGTCTTGCTTTTGCACACCTCTCTGTACGGTTTACAAGGGCTTCCTTTTATTGGACACATCTTTATTGAGCCCCTGCTCTGTCCTGGGCATCATAGTAGGCACTGGGGATGTCACAGAAGACAAGACACGGTGGGTAGACACAGTGCTTGCTCAAGGGGAGTAATTACTTGATGGAGGTAAAAATAAATAAGTAGATAATTGACACAGGGGTGGAGTTGGGGAGGAGATGGCGGTGACTGTACAATAGTGTGAATGTGCTTCATGCCACAGAGCTATGTGCTGGAGAGTGGCTCCTGTGGTAAGTTTCATGTGGATATTTCCTACATTTAAGAACATACCACAGGGGTGGGGGGATGGTAATCAGAGAAAGAAATACTGGAAATTCCAGTGGGGTGCGGGGTGGGGGGCAGTCAAGGTGGTCACATTAGGACCCAGTGTCAGGACATTCTTGTGGGGAGGTATGCTTATCTGAGACTGGGTGATTGGAAGGAAGCTGCCTGAGAAGTTGAGGGCAGGACTAGCCCACAGGCCCTGAGGGTGCAAACTCCAGCTCTGCGCTCCACATTCTATGAGAGCTGGACTCTGGGGGTAGAGACACCAGCAACTCCCTGTGACCATCACACTGCAAGCTGGAGAGAGCCCTGCTGCCTCAAGCCCATCGTACCTATCTGCAGTCCACTGGCTAGTTAGCAAGTGCCTTTGCTGCCTTACTCCTCTGACTTCAAGAGGCCCTTGAATTCAAGTGCATCTGAAGGACTGCAAAAGCAGGCAGACACAACACACAAAACACACGGCCCTAACACTGTGTCAGAGAAGAACTTCAACCTTTGATTGCTTAAAAACAAAAACAAATGTTGCCTTTCTGGCACATGCCAAAGGTAGGGACCTTGGTGCTGAGGAGGCCGCTGGGCTTTGCAGTACCTGTGACAGGTTGCCAGGAGCTGCCCTGAAGGTCCCCGAGGGACAAGGGACCTCTCAAAGGCAACACGGAGTGGGAAAGGAGACACCTGCCCAGGCACCTTCCTGTGTGGCTCCCTTGCCTTTCTTGGGCAGCAGACTGAGTGTGGGAGGGTGATCTCACATAGCAATTTGCATTCGCGCCACAGCTCTGGAGGAAGTGGCCGGTCAGCTTGTGGTATCTCCCAGCCAGTCAAGTGCATAGCCTGTCATTTTGGAAAAGCCTAAGAGAGGGACACAGAAGATCTGAGTGGATGTACCAGCCCTGTTCAGAGCTGGCTGTGCAGATCTTGGGCGATTCCTCATCCCTCTCTCTGACCCTCATTGCTGTGATCTGCAAAGTACGAGATGGATGTCTTGAGTGTGGCCACAGGATCTCCTGTGCCCAGACCTCCGCTGTACTCAGGAGTTCGTTGGGAGTCTTGATTCCCTGTGCTGTAGAGTCAGAATCCTGGTACAGTCATCACTGTCCTGTCTGATGAGGGGAAAACAGAAAAGTTCGTATAAAACCAAACCGTGAACTGCCCGGGATGCGGTCATTGCTCCGATGCGCTGTCATGGGCATTATTTCTTGTGGTCGTGGTGAGGGTCGTGGGTTGAGCCCAGGACCTTCACCCAGAGCTACACCCCAGCCCTTCATTACATTTTTACATTCAGAGTCAGGCTATGCTAGAACTGATGACCCTCCCAGCTTGAAAGGCTGGGGTTCCAGGTGCTGCACCCCACGCCCAGCTCTGCGCTCAGTTTGTTCATCTCCTGCTCCCGGTGCCAGGACTGAAATTCTGAGTTGCTTTTCCTGCCTAGCCCACACGCAGGTCTCTAGTTTTCAGTTCAGAGATTCATGCAGCTGGATAAAAAATGTGGTGTCTTGTCCAGCAACCTGAGTGCGAATCCTCACAAGTTTTGCCTCCTAGGCTCTACCATGATCTCACCCACACGAAATTTGATAACAGATTGTTAGCAGCTGAAGTTTATCAAATCCTTCCAGGCCCTTCTTAGTTTTCATCAAGGTTTCTTCTTTTGTATGTACATTTTCTGCTTATGAGTCGTTTAATTGCATTTAGTAATTATAAGTTTATTAAATTGAATAATTACTTATAGTGATAGATATATAGGTGATAGATAGTGATAGATAGATAGGTTTGGATGAGGCAATGGGCCGGTACACAGACCATTCCAGCTAGGCACCATGGCATTATGGAGGCTGTGGTACGAGAGGGGATGAGGGCAGACACTACTAACTTGGCTGGTTGGTTAGGCAGAGACTGGTTAGAGGAACGTGTGCTGTACGCAGGCCTGAGAGGGCCTGGGTAGCAAGCCCTGTGGGCCCTGAGGAGGTGTCCAGTGTCTGGGCCCGGAGTTTGGAAGCTGTCTTGCTCCCTGAGCTGGAGAACTCACTCCAAGCAGACCCAAACTTTCTCTCGGTCACCTTACGCCAGCCTTGTCCAATGTCTGCTTCTCTAGGGTCTGGAGCCTGGCTGTAAAGGGCTGAGCTTCCTGTGTACAGTCAGCCCGAGTCACACGCCTCCAGGGAGGAAAGGCTGGAGTGTTTGGGAGGGGCTTCCAGTGGTCTAGTTCATCTCTGAGTTTAGGATGTTCTGTGCTTTTGAACCGGGCTTAGAGACCTGCCATTTTATCTACTTATTTTTACTGGAGCTTAGCTCACTGGAGCTTAGCTCTGTATTTGCGGTTTTCGAGTCTTATTTCTGACAATGCTACGAGGATTTCTGTGGGAACCAAGATCAGCTTCTCTTCTGACTGTTCTGGAAGCCTCCTTGGGAGTTTTGTACTAATGTGGAAGATTGGGCTTTGTTCTAATGTAAGAGAGATGAATTAGTCATCACTTTCCATTGATAGGTGATAAAAATTCCAACTGCCTTGTAAACTGGAAGGATTTATTCTCTCTAGTTACTGTAGAGTACAGAGAGGAGCTGGCTTCAGACACAGTTGGATTCAGGGGTGTAAGGACTTCTTCAGGACTCCATGTCTGCCAGTTTTTTGGCATGTGTCATCTTTGTAGCTTCATTCAAAGGCAGGTTCTTTGCAGGCAGCCTCTGCAGAATGGAGTCCAGCTCACGAAGTCCCCTTGTTTGCACACTGCAGCAAAGGCCTAGTGTTTAGTTTGACCTGCTCAGCCAGGCTATGTTTGCTGTGACCACCTGGTTTTCCGAGAAAGTTCGCTTCTTTCCCAAAGGAAAATCACTAAACTTGTACCAACAGGGAGGTGAGTGGGTGACAGGTGGGCCACGTCCCCCACTTTCTTCCAAGATGGCCAGTGAGACACAGGGTCATAGTCTAGACTAGGCCAGTCCTAATGAGTTAGTAAAATGGCCACTCAGGCTCCATGTGGGGAAAGCTTGGGGCTTGTCAGGAAGCAGGGTCTGATCACCTAGGGGCAGTCTCCATGGTTAGAGAGGGGAGCAAATTGCCTATAATGCCATAAATCTGCCACCCCAGCAGACCTCACTGTAGGCTTGGGTGGGCGTTCCTGCCAAAGACCATCAGACACAACTTTTGTCAGCAGAAGGGGCCCTAGTGGGTGGTACAGCAGTCTGTCAGAGCACAGCAGTCCAGCCCGGCCGGGGCCTGGTACCCTATGGTCCAGGCAGCCCTGGATGGAGCAAGCATGACCTTGGTGACAGGGCAAGTTCATTTCCTCCAGCAGAAATCATGGTGACATATGTGTGGATTGGGTCATGTTTGAAAGAAATGAATAGGAGAACCAGTAGCCAGGTTAGGACGGAGGTAAGTTAGGAAGAGAGTTCCTGAAGGACAGAGCTTCCTAGAGCTCTGGCTTTCACATCAATCAGAGGGGGACACTAACCACTGGCCATGCTCTGTGTCTTGGGAAAGTGCCCATGACGCCATAATGGTAAGTGGCACTTGGGGACTCTTGGGAACACTTGGGAGCTTATCTGTGCCCTACTCAATTTCTGTCCTAACAAAATAGTATTTTT
>PVIR01036008.1:0-16082 GCA_004026965.1 Petromus typicus
GAGGCACCGCACATAAGATTTTGATCTTGCTTTTAATACAATGTTATAAGGAAAAGTTTCTTAGTTTGTTGTGAACAGTTATTAAGAGACAGTATACAAAAATAGTCGAAGAACTGTGTCGATTGGGAAAGGTAGGTTTCTGTAATTATGTTAAGCAAGTAATTTTTCAGTCTTAACAGGATTTGAAGTGGTTTCCTGAGATGATATGAGACTTGATAAACAAGACCTAACATTTGTACAGATTGCTATTATTGTTGCTGTAATTCCTGGAGTCCTTAGAATAATAGGCTACATCTTCTGGTATAGTGCGACAAGAACACATTTTACCCTCATTAAAGATGTAGAGAAGAGCCAAGTGGTTTAAACGGAATGCTTGTCATGATCCTGACCCCCAGGCGCATCGTGATGTTCGCCTCTGTCACTTTGGGGTTGAGTGTTTCCTGTCGTTATCCTGACTCCATTCAGATAGATCTGCACACCACAACCAGACTGTATGTTTTAGCTGTGTCTCTCATAAACATCTACCTGCATTAACAAAGTTGGACAATGCTTGTCTTTTAAGTGCATTTTCACAGTGTGGTGATTTTTATGTTTTGATGCACTTTTTGTTGTCTCAGGTTTTTTTGTTTGTTTTTTTAGGTATTTTTAGTTTTTTTTTTTTGAGACAGAATCTTGCTTTATAATTCAGGCTGGCCCTGAACTAAGCCTTGAACTCGCAGCAACCCTTTTGCCTCTACCTCCTGAGTGATGGGATTACAGGCGTGAGCCATCACGCCCTGCATTGTTGTATGTGGTTACGATGGCCCTTGTGCTTGCAAGGCAGGCACTGGAACCACTAAGATAAATCCCCAGCCCGGGTTTTTTTCTTTTTCAGCTTCCTTTGGTTGGCTTTTCTTCTCATACCATTTCCTTTTAAAAACAGCATTCCTTTGCCATGCAGTTTGCCTATGTAAAGTAGACAGTTTTGTGTTGATGGGCTTCACCCCGGTCTGGTTAGGGCACATACATACATCTTCCTTAGAGGGGACCTGCTGGCTCTGGTCTCTGCCCAACCTGGCCCGGAAGCCCCTGCACTGCATTCTGCAGAAGTCTTAATTCTGGACGTGGCCCATGAACGGGATGATTTTGCGTGCAGCGCTCCTGAAGTGGTGTGACTGGTGCCTCTGTGTGGAGTGTGCAGCAGCAGGCCTTCCTGTGGTGTGGTGTCATCAGTGTTGTGCGGATGACGCTGTCGTCATCCGTTGAAGGACGTGTGGGTTGTTTCTTCCTGGCTGTTTGGGCTAGTGCATCCATCTGTGGGTGTTCTTGTGTACCCTCCTGGAGACACGTTTTCATTTCTTCCTGGGGAGACTCCACAGTGAGTCTCTGGAGTGTGGGAATCATGGAACCCCTGAAGTTGCACGTGTGCAAGGGCCCTCAGCACGTGTGCCGCAGTATGCCAGGCCTCTGGCTTCTTCTGCTTTGCCGTCTCTCTGATCCTGCCAGTCCTGGTGGGTGTAAAGTGATTCTCAATGTGGTTTCCACTCGTAATCCCTCGTAGAAATGAACCTGAGTATCTTTTCATGTGCTTTGAGCAGCCCACTTTTATGTCTTCTTTGGAGAATGTTTATTCCAATTCTCTTGTGTGTTTTAAATTGAGTTGCTTGTATTTTTATTGAGTTATATGTTCTTTAAGAGATAAAGTCCCTATTGAATACATGATTTGCAAAAATTTTTTCCTATTTTGTGGATTCTTTGATAAAATATCATTTGCAGCACAATTTTAGATGTTAATGAAGTCCAGCTTAGCTTCATTTTCTTGTGTTGTGTAGACTTTCAGTATTTAATAAATTATTACCTGGTTCTGTAAACAGATACCTTCTCCAAGTGCTAGCATTTGAGACACTGTGCTTTGACTGACTCACTTGGCCTGGCACTCATGGGAGGCAGAGCACGGACCTGTGTGCCGACTTTCCAGACTGTCTGGGTGCCCAGCTACCTGCTCTTGGGCCTGTGGAGTCCAGCGTGTGCTCGGACTGGCACTCAGGGCAGGGCCACCTCCGCTGTGAGGCCTGTGTGGGGCTGCCAGCTGTTCTGGTTCTTCTTACCCACAAATTAGATCTTGTTTTGTCTAATGAAAGAAAGAACTCTGAGCGGTTCTTCAGTGAGTCTTTTGTGGATGCTAAGCCTGTTTTTGCTTTCCCAGGGCGTATTTACCTTTGGTCTAGAAGGGCGGTTTCTGTGGAGGAAGATGTGGCATCCAGCTGCTCTCCTCGCCTCCCCACGGCAGCAGGACTGCTGAGGGCTGGTGCGCGAGCAGCCGGCGCTTTCTTTGTCTCACTTCTTGTTGTCTGTTGTTGGTGTCACTTTATGATCAGCCTTACTCCACTCTGCAGCTGTGTTGCCGTGAAACTGTAAGCTTTTCATCACAAATAACATACTTGTGTTCTTTTATGCTAGCAGTGCCTATGTTTAGCCTTTAGAGAGTCTTTACTTGGGTTGTTAAATTATTTCATATGGCTCCTTTTTTATGAGTGTGATTTCAGATATTTAACAGTATCTGGAAATACTTTGAAATACTAAATTGTTAGTAAAGGAGAGAGTTACATGTGGTGTAAGTTTTTCCCGTGTGATATGCTATAGTTTTGGCATTTGAAGGCAGGGCAGAGGAGTTCTGTGGTGTCACAGAAAACTGATACTGCCTTCATAGTTAGGGGTAATGTTTTCATTTAAAAAGTGAAACATTTGTTATACTATCTTATATTGACTAATATATTAAATTACTATATCTTAAATTAGAATGTTTTGAAACATGGTTTTATAGTTCCTTGATTTTTTTCACTGTAAAAATTTACAGTTTTTTATAAACCTGGAATACGAGAGGGTATGGTATTTTTGTACTTAATTTTTTTTTACTCTAGGAGGATAAATAAAGCAGCAGAGGAGGGTAGGAAGAGGGAGAGAGAATCATCCCTGCATGTAGGAGTGAAATGAAGTTGGGATTTTGTTGGGAATTCAGAAATGCCATCTTAAAACCAGTCCCTTCTACATGAAGTCATGTGACGTCCTCCTGTTGCGTTCAGGTTCCCGCGGCCTGAGCCCCGCGCTCCTGTGCGGCTCTCACTGCGTCCTCTAGGTAGGAGGGGCCACTGCATGGCTTTCCTGCAGGGTTTGTGGCTTAATGTACATTAGAACTGCCTTACGCCTGCCCTGCATTTCGTTAGGCAGAATAACGTTGTTGGAGGGAAAATTGTTCAGAAGAAATCTTCTGGTCCAGAAGACACGTGGTTCCCCTTGTCCAGACATTCTCCCGTGCACCATTTAAACCCTTGGCCGTCCATTCGGGTACTGCGTGTGTGTGCATACGTGTGTGTGCGTGTGTGCATGCACGTGCACAGACCAAGCGCTGGTCCTGCTCTGACCGTTGTGGGTTCCGAGAGTCACAGCCGGTACCCTGAGCTCAGGCGCATGAGGGCTCCAGGTCACGGAGCAGCAGTCTGGTTTTTCCGGAGCTCCTTTCTGTGTTGAGCATGGAGAGTTCCTTCTGTGGAGCTCCTGGGCTGAGTTCTGTGCCGAGGGTCACTTTCCATGAGTTACCGAGCAGGCAGCAGTGTTGAGGGATTGCTCTGCGCTGAGGGCTCTGGAGCTGCTGGGGGAAGCAGGGGAGGGGTGTCATCAGATCTCAGGGGCAGCAGACCTGGGGAGCAGTCCCCTCCTTCCAGCCCTCACTGAGGCTCTGCCCTCCTTCGCAGCAGTGCCCTTTGAGGCAGTGACTCACTGAAAATCACAAAACCAACCTATGTCAAAGAAATGGTAAAATTATGTGGCTGGAAGTTAAAGTAAGATATGTGTGAAGTAAAATGGGAAACCTTTTCCTTCCTACTATCTTTCCACTACACCGGAGTTATGTCTTTTCCTAACATTCGCGTGTATTTTTCCAGAACGCTCTGTGCACGACAGATGTATGTTCACAGGCAGATGTAAATAGCTTATGCTTAGTCACACGTTAAATCTCAACGTATGTGTACTTCTCTTTTCTCAAAAGTTAGAGGGCTTTTGTTCTCACATCATACGCTGAGCAGCCTTTAATACTTTTATGAGCATAACAGAGTACCCTTTGCTGGTAGTGAGTTTGAGCATCTTTTTTCTTAGATCTTATTCTTTTTTTTAAATGTGAAGATGTTTTTAAGAGGCTATGATGATCTTAATACAAATGCTCCCTGAATAACAAATACATACCTAAAATTAGTGCATCAGTACAAATAGTCCAGCAACTTTTGGGATGTTTGCCTTTTCCTGTTTGGCCAGCCCCGTTTCCTTGTTTGGTTCCCCAGGCTGGCTGCCCTTGTGGTATAAGCTGTCCTCCTGGACGCGGCCACAGGCTCCACCCCTGTGTGCCCTCACCCCATAGAGATCCCTTGGCAAGGAAAGCAGGGTGTTGCTCAGCAGAGCACGTGAAGACTGGCACTTCCCTGCTTCCGTCTGAGCCCCCGGTCTCGACTGAGAGAGGAAGGAGGTCTTTGTGTGCTTTTCTCCCTTTGGCCTCACCTGTCGTGGCCTCACCCTGGATGGCTCCGCACTGCCTGCCAGCAGACGAGCAGTGGGTTCGAAGCACTTCTTGGGTGCCGAGGACTGGGTTTCACGTGTGCTTCTGGGTGCCGAGGCTCGAGTCCCCTGTGAGAACGTCATTTTCCTGTCCCTCAGCTTGAGGAAGCATCTGTGCTGGCCATCTGCTCTGCTCAGGTTCTGGAGCAGCAGCGGGTGCCACGGCACGTGTGCCACAGGGCGTTTGTGTTTAGGAAGCTCTGAAGGGTGCGCCATCACTGTCCTAGGCCTTGGGTCTGTGGCCACCTTTGTGGGAAGGTGACTGCTGGTGGTTATTCTGGTGGCAATGGCGGCGCCGTGTAGAACCCGTGTGTCAGGTGCTCCTGAGTGTCTGCTGTGGGTTTGCAGGGTGTGTTGGGGACACATTGGGAGTTGGACTCGTGAGTGTTCCTATCACAGAAAGGCTCTGAGAACCCCATGGGGGCTCGCACCAGGAGCTGGGACATTCTGCCCACACCCTCCTTATGTGGGCTCTTGCTCATCACCAGGTAAGCATTTCTGTGCAGAGTGCTACAGCTTCATTTTCAGATTAGTCTACCCAGTCTTGACCCTTCTGAACGCATAGATGTTACCAGTTTATCTTCTCTATTATTGAAACAGTATCAGAGGACATAGGTAACATTGAAATATATCCTGGCTTAAAAGTCAAACATTGCTTTTGGAGAGAAGGAAAGTGTAGAAGCTACCTGGCCAGCAGTTGGAGCGGTCTGCTTCCTTCCGCACCCGTGATGGTAGCGAAGCACTTTCTGGGGGCACACTGAGTGTAGGGAGCTCTCTAACTGCTGGTCTTCCTGGCGCTCCTGCCCTGATCCTGTGCTGAGCTTGTGGGAAGGGTCCCTCGAAGGCAGTGACTCCAAGAAGTCTGGGAGGTGAATGTGCCCATTGTGGGGACTCAGTGATTGCAGAGAGGTGGCGGGGAGCTGCAGGACACGTGGGGTCCCAGCCCGGGGATGTGTCCCTGGGGCAGCGCTGAGGCTGGAGGCCTAGGAGCCTGTCCATGCAGCTGAGTTCCAGAAGCCTTGCTGGTTGTCGCCTCATTGCAGGGGCTCCCTTATGACCTGCTTGTGATTTGAGTTAGGACGTGCTGAACTCTTCAGTTCTGGCCCAGACTTCCACGGTGTAGAGACACTTAAAACTAACCTTGTCTGAGGGAGCTTTTGTCCCTCGATGCCTGTTTCACACGACCTCTGAAAATGTGTTTGCCTGTTTCTGGTCAGCCTGGAGGAGTGGCGCGGCCGAGGTGTCTGTGGGCCCCGGCCACACGCCTGCTCGGACTCCTGGCCCTCCGAGGCTGCCCTGTGTCCCCGCTCAGTACCTGACTGGCTGCTGTTCTCTCTGCAGATCACTCCACATCCAGCGGCGTCTTAGCCTTCAAGCCCAGCCGCTCACTTGTCACCTTGCCCACTGCCCATGTGATGCCGTCCAGCTCCAGGCACAGGGACTCCCCTGTGGCCGAGGGCTCGCGATGGAGCACAGGTTTCCTGCAGGCCCTGAGTGACCATGCCGGCCGTGAGCGGGGCTCCTGTCTGGATATGAAGGGCTCCCGGCCCCTCCGGAAATGGTCGTCTCTGTCCAGACTCACTGGCCCTGAGGGCTGTGGCTCAGGTGGCACCGTGCCCGTGGAGGAGTATGGGCCCAACCTGGAGAAGACCGGGCGGGGCGCAGCGTCGATGTCACAGTGGAGGACTGTGAGGCCCCGCTGCCTGCACGACGGCATAGAGGTGCTTGGGCTGGAGGACAGGGAGAGCGGCAGCAGGTGGACATCGGGCCTGGACTGCAAGTACCAGTTTGAGAGCTGCAGCCCTCAGGAGGAGCTCGGGGCCTGCTCCTCCACGCTCAGGAGGCAGCTCCTGGACGTGACGCACAGTGCCTTGTCGGACAGCAAGCTCCCCGAGGCCGGCCCGGACACCCTCGCGTCTCCCAGGTACTTGGTGCTTGGCCAGCAGGCAGTGGGCGGAGTTCCCATCCAGCCCTCTGTGCGGACACAGATGTGGCTCACGGAGCAGCTGCGCACCAATCCGCTGGAAGGCAGGACGGCGGAGGATGCCTGTAGCCTGGCGCACTGGCCGCAGCAGCACGGGGAGGCCCCGCTGCAGGTAAGCTCGTCCGGGGTCCTTTTCAGCAGGCTGAGAGGCATTTGACATTGGCTGTCCTGAAAACCGGCATCTTGTACCTGATCGTCGCTTTCTCTTTCTCTCTCATTTGTTCAGTGGGCATAAAAACAAACAAAGGAGAACATTTAGTCTAAACCCGGAAGCAGAAAGAGGGCTGCTCTCAGGGAGTCGTGAAGGAGTGAAGTGCTGTGCGGGCCTGGGTTTGGTTTCCTCTGATGGGAAGCCTGGGGGAGTCACAGCCTGTCCTCAGCTCTTCATCTTCAAGACGAGAAGGCAGAGCCACAGTCATCTGGCAAGTGTTAGTGATGACTGGTGTGTGTCCTCAGGTGTACTTACTTTGTTTTTTTGAGACAGGGTCTCGCTTTGTGGTTCAGGCTGCCCCTGAGCTCAGCCTCAAACTCACATCACAGCAATCCTCCTGCCTCTGCCTCCCGAGTGCTGGGATTACAGGCGTGAGCCACCACGGCCGGCACTGTGGTATGTGGTACTGGTTGCTACTGGGTGTGAGTCTCCACCCCCAGTATGGTATGTAGTTACCGGGGAATCGAACCCGGGCCCTTGCGCTTGCAAGACAGGCGCCGGAACCACTGAGCTAACTCCCCGGCCCCAGATGTACTTACTTTTTAAAAAGATCAATACCTATTCATCAGTGCAAGGAAAATATTATAATGCAGTGTTAAAGGAAGAGAGTATGTATCCTGTAAAGAGCCCAAGGAAGATACACAAATACGTAAATTTCTTGACCTGGAAATGTTTCTATTTTTACCCCTCATTTTTTCTGGGAGGGATGAAGACCAGACCTGAGTGTGGAGAGTGCTCCCTCTGCCCTCGCCCTCACCCTCTGTGCCCCGCCCTGGCTCTGTGAACTCTGGACTGTAGTCTTTAAAAAGAGGCAGGAAGAAGGTGGAAGGAGCTGATCGTCCAAGGTGTTGCCCATGACTTCGGTGTCTGTGGCACAGGTGATCTTTCCCACAGAGAATGTGATGAAAACTTCGCCTCTGTGTGATGTGAAATAATGAATGAAAGAACCTCTCACTTGGAAGTGTTTTCTGTACTCTGTCCTCAGAAAAGAAAGTTTTGTTTCGTATTTGCATTCTGTTTTGTCTTCAGTCCATTTTACTGATGGAGAAAATCTGTATATGTAGTATATGTAATATGACACATTCATTAGGTTCCTTAAAAACATATTTAACTTTTTTTCAGGATCTTGTGCTTGTCAGCATAATTAATTTTTGTATGCATGTTCTAATAAAATTAGTAATGTAATTGATTTTCAATCTTAGTACCTTTTCTACATAATTTGACATGTAATTTCTAGGTTTCTTTTTATAGTGTATAGTTACTGAGCCATATGAGCAAATATTTTTTGAGATTTATTACAGTCCCACTTTGGCAAGATTCAAAAATAATGAAAGGATAAAAATCTCAAGGGCATAGCTAATTCGTTCTTTTATGTAGGTCTGCCCTCTTGTGTGAGTACTAGGGAATCTTGGTTGTATTTTATGTGGGGAGAGCAACCCCCATCCCTGCTATACCAACGCTGTTCACACCTTATGTTGGTGTTCATCGTGTGCATGTTGTAGAGCAGTGATGGTGAGCCTTGGAGAGCTTGCAGTGATCCACACAGCCCGCCGTGGCCTGTGCCTCGGTTCCCCACCACTGTTCCAGAGCAGCTTCGCTGAGTGAAGTTCGTGTGAACTCGATGGCCTCAGTTTTAAAGTATAGGTGACTCTGATTATTTGCATCCATTATATATATATTTTTAAATTAAAAAGGCAACACGAAACATTTAAAGATTAATTCCTTTGGAGTGCCCTATAAGATTAGAATTCATTCCATCAGGGAAAGTATTTGAACATTTAGTATTTAAATTGTTTTTCCTATTGCTTCTTTATGTATCACAATAGAATAAGTTCTGCTTAAAGGGTAGGTTCTTGCATGTTTTAACCTAAGGGGGGTGTGTGCCTTAAATTCCCACAGTATACGATTTTAATTTCTGTCAAGGGTAGGATGAAAAGCCAAATCATTATTTCCATTTTCTTAAGAAAAACTACCTGTTCAGTTCCGTCTGCAGTCAGTGTTGTGATGGAGGGTGGCCAGTCCTGCCTGCTGTTGCACCATTCGTGTCATTACAGCTGATTCTCTGCTGTGGGCAGCCCCTGCAGCCACAAACCAGGGCGCCGTGTGCTCCCTGGGGTGTGCGCCTGCTGGCTGGATGAGGGCCCACGCCGTCACGCGTGTGAGACCTTCCTGTGCTCCCACGTGCCGAGACCGAGCTCAGCACTCGCAGGTGGGGCCCGTCAGAGGAGCACTTGTATGTGAGCAGCCGTGTTAGGAATGAGGTCAGCCTCGATGGCCGCAGTTTGGGGAGCATGGCTGTCTGTGCATGCCTGCTTTGCAGCGACTGCCGTGTGGGTGAACGGCCTGGGCCGGAGCTGCAGCTGCCCTGTAAACATGTAAGACTAGCATCAGCCCTGGTGCTGCTCTGGGTGAAGGTATATTTCCAGTACCAGCTGTTGGTTTCGCTGTCTTCTCATGCAGTGAGAAGTAACTACAGGGCAGCGTCCACGTTGCCCAGGCAGCGTCCACAGGGAAGTCTGCACTGTTGGCTGAGGGACATTAGCCGCATCCTGTGGTGAATGACGGCACTAAAAGTTCACTTTAAAATGTGATACAAGAACATTTTGAGGAGTTAAATTTTATTTCATTAATGCTTGACATAATGTATTTTTCTGTTACTTGAAATCTTGTATTTTTTTCCCCTCGCTGGTCTGAGGCTGAGGAGTAGAGCAAGCTGTGCAGTCATTCTGAAGCCCGGTGGTTGCTGATGTAGTGTGCCGAGGCAGGCCGCACAGCCTCCAGCCTTACAGTCAGGTCTGGCTGGGCTTGGTTAGTGTTCTTACATGCTGGTGACAGGGTCCTAAAATAGAGCCCCAGTTAACTTACGTGTACCAAAATTCTGTTCTTTGAAAACATTATTTATGTAAGAATATATTCCTTTCTCTGTTTGTACATGTGGTACCGGTAAAGAATATAACTTGTGATTTGTGAGCGAGGGATCCCACTAAGTCTGTGCAGGTGCAGGGACTCGGTGCTTTGTGTGGTGATGTGCATTTTACTTCTTCCTGTGGAGCAGTGATGGCAAAGCTTTCAGAGCACTCAGCAACTCAAACGGCCCTCTGTGGTGCGCACGCTGTAAGGTTCGCCCCCACTGCCTCAGGAGGACTAGCACTCGGTGGTGACTATCTGGGGGCTGTTGCAGCACGTTCTAAATTGTACCTCAGCCCCCGCGGGAAGCCAGCGCTGTGTGCAGGAAGTAACCAGGGTCATAGCACTGCCTCCAGAATGAGCTATTGCACCCTCAGGACGGACTCAGGGACTGCAGGCTACCGAAGGACTGCAGGCTGCAGGAGCAGTCGGCAGGTCCTCGCACACTCCACCCTGGGTCACACAGAAGCGCAGCGGGACATGTTTGCTTGAGCCTGCGGGGCAGCTGTGCTCCACGGAGAGCGCGTTTAACCTGGCGGGCGGGAGCTCTCCTCCAAGCAGCTGCACCTGTCGCCCTCCCTTCGGGCGGCTCAGAGCAGCATCACAATGATGCAGATGAGCAGCAGGCAGATAAGGATGAGGCAGAAGTTGATGAAGAGGTTCTGGAGGTTCTGCTTTGCTTGCTGGGGCATCTCGATGGTCGAGGCCCTCCGGATGGCTGACCGTGTCAGGTATTGCACCTTCTCCATGGTGCCAGCCAGGCGGGCCGGAGTGCTGTCTTGAGGGGTGGGTCAGGGCTGGCACCGGCTGGAAGCAGCTCCTCAGACAGCCTGGAACTGGAGAGAGCACGTGGGTTAGTGACTGTGTGTGATGTGGAGCATGCCTCTCCGCACTGGGCGCGCGTGTGTGAGTCCGTCACTTTGTCCCTTGGGACGTGGCAGTGCAGTCGTGTTTGTGTTGGGAGGTTTGGTGTCCGTCCACCACGACGGGCGGTGTTGTGTGGTGTAGGTGCGGCGTGTCTGAGGCTGCGTGCGGTCTCTGAACAGAGTGGACCTGCCAAGAGCGCCAGAGCTAGTCTCATGAACGAGAATTGTGGATAGCAGTTACACCCTGTCTTGTTAATCCAAAAGGAATAGCTAGGCTGCCTGGCACATGCCTGTTGCCCTGGCAGGAGGATCCTAAGTTCAAGATTAGCCTGAGCTACCTGGCGAAATCTTCCCTCGCTTAACCAAAACACAGAACAATAAAAACGAGAGCAGTAGAGAGGAGCCAGGCAGTTAAATGAGACACAGGTCCCAGTTGTTGTCATCTGCTGTATGATCTGGCGCTTTGTAACGTTTTGATGAGGCTCCCTGTTACTGTTAAGACTGTCAGGCTGGAGGACTTGGTGCTCACGGCCCCTGACCGTCCTGCTGACAAAGAGTGGGGCTCAGAACGGGGCTGCTCTTCCTGCCTGCTTCCCAGCCCCACAGCCTATGCTGCTTGTGGGCCTGAGCCCTGATAATTAAGAAAAACAAAGACATATAACTTAGAAAACTCACAAATGAAAAACCAACTGTCCAGCTAGGTGGCTGTTAATATTTGGAGATATTTTGTTTTTAATCAGAATATTTCTGTTTCAGCCAGATATGGTAGCTCACACCTGTAATCCCAGCACTCAGGAAGCTGAGGCAGGAGGATCACTGCAAGTTTCAGGCCAGCCTAGACTACATTGTGAGATCCTGTCCGAAAAAAACCAAACCTGGGCCGGGGAGTTAGTTCAGCGGTTCCGGCGCCTGTCTTGCAAGCTCAAGGGCCCGGGTTTGATTCCCTGGCAACCACATACAATACTGAGTGTGGAGACTCACGCCCAGCAGCAATTAGCACCACATACCATGGTGCCTGGCCTGCTGGCTCACGCCTGTAATCCCAGCACTCGGGAGGCAGAGGCAGGAGGATTGCCATGATGTGAGTTTGAGGCTGAGCTCAGGGCCAGCCTGAACCACAAAGCGAGACCCTGTCTCAAAACAAAAAAACAAAAACAAAAACCAAACAAACACCCCTGCCCCCAAAACCAAACCAAAACAGCACTCTATTTCAGTTTTGAAATAAGACCTTAAAATAGGAGTTTAAATGCCCTGTAATCCCTACCTGGAGATATGTGTCTGATACTTGTTGATGGGACCTTGCGAGCAGGGTGAGCACATGAGCTCTGCTGTCCAGCTGCAGTTCTCTCTGGGAGCCCCACACCCAGGACCCCACACCCCACAGTAGCCTGCAGCTGCACCGGGAGAGGTGAGTGTCAAGACAGGCGCCCCTCAGAGCCCGCGTTGGGCCTGTGGAGCCCGTGTGCTCAAACCAGGGTAGTGAAGAAGAGATTTCTAAACATTAGTGAGCCCAGGGTGGTCACGTGAGTAGTGTCCCCAGTCCTTTTTAAAATTTGTAGACAGCGTCTCGCTAAGTTGTCCAGGCTGGGTTTGAATTTGTGACCTTTCTGCCTCAGCCTCCCAGAGTGCTAGGTTTACAGGTGTATGCCCCCACCCCTGACTGAAACCAGCACCACATATTGATACTGAAATTGACCCCATAATGAAGTATCCTAGGTTGAAAGCTCGGTCTTGAAGAGAATTCTTTAAACAGCAGCACCGAAATTTTTCTGACATTGGCATGTGGTAGTTTTGTGTAGATTTCATTACTGTTCATTTATTTCACATGTTGAAATAATGTTTAAACTTTTTTTGCATTAAAATACTATCTTAACCCTACAGATATTGGGGCAGCAGAGAGATATTGGGGAGTTAAGGAGAATTCTAAAACTGAATGCCAATTATTTATGAGTCCGTCCACTATTTATTTATTTATTTATTTGAGCCCTTGCCTGTAGTACTTAATATGAGCTCCAGGGGTCCTCAGTGGGCCGTATGTGTCCCAGGCATTGCTATGTATTGGGTCTGGTACTGCAGACTTCTGAATTCTGGAGTTGGGACTACTGGCTGTCTCTGGAAATGTCCAGAGTGATACTGTCTTAGCTGCGACAAAGCACTCTGTTATTCTTCTTTTACACTATGTATCATAAATATATATATTGCAGTTTTCAGATGTTTAAACTGTTACAGGCCATCATGAGTTAAAGGAGAGGAAAAAAAATTTCAGAAAGGACAAGAGACCTTGTGTGTAGAAAATATAAATTGTCACTTCACTGCGAGAAACAGAAGTGGTTCACAACAGCTTATTTTTTAGAAGTTACCCTCTTTCTTTTTGGGCTGAAAGGATTGTTTTTTCCTGGGCTTCCGTAGAGATGCAGATTTTCATCTTCTGGAGACTGACTTGGTGTCCCCAGAAGTGTGCGACGAACACAAGGTGACTGAGTCCAGGAAGTGTTTCGGGACCCAGAGAGAGGCCCGATGCCGCCCGCGGAGCTGCTGCCCCGTAGCCGCTGTCTCGGGAGGGAGGTCTCTGGGCCGTGGGCGGCGGTTCCTGTGGTGTGTGCTCGGGTCCCTGCGGGGCTTTCATAGAAAATTTTGAGGAGAAATTACCTGGATTTTAGACATTAGCCTAAGTGGATTGAAGATGTATTTTTAATCAAGGAAACAAGTTAAATAATAGACAACTTTTATTTGATTGTGGCATATTATTTGAAAAAAATCTCTGGTGTTATTTTGAGCTTCTCCTACCTAGGTTTATTGCATAATAATTATGAACATCTGTAGCTTTCCTATATCCCTGGCTTTGAAAATGGTTAGTAGTATATCATTTATTAAAGATATGATGCTACCTGTATAAATTAAATCTGAATAAAACTAGTTTTAAGTTAATGGAAGTGTGTGTTCTCTGAATTTGCCTTGTGAATGCCTCTGGCCTTCTCTGTGCTCTCAGTATCCTGCTTTGTATTTGAGCTGATGAACCTGGGCACTGCCAGGCCCTGTGTGTAGCTCTCTGACCTTGAGCCGCAGCCCTTGTCTGTGTCCTGGGCTGAGACCAGAGGTGTGAAGAGGGTAGGTGAGGTCTGGTGTGCAGAGGCCCCTAGAAAGTGTCCCTCAGGATGAAGATGAGCTCACCCCTGACTGTCTCTGTAGAACCATTAATAAACATAGCCTCTCATGTAGAGAGGTGAGCTATACATTTTCTCAGTTTTAGTGCATTGCATAGTTTCATAAGACATATTCAATACACTGCATAATATACTTAATACATTTAAATACACTAAAATATTTTCTTGAACTACTTTATATTAATACTCTATCTCATGAGATTACAGAACAGTATGTGTTTATATGTAACCCAAGAGCATTTCCCTTTATGTTTACTTATACTGTGAAAGTAATTCTTTCAAATCCTAAGCCATAGTAGCGGAGTGACTCTCTAAGACAAATACTCTGGTTGTTTTACTTGTTCTTAGAACTTGTGTTTCATAATTTATGTATCATCACACTTTTCCTATCTGATTTTATCGAGCAGAACTTAAGTGTCACAATGACTTAGAGATACTCTAGTGTTGACCGAACATTTTAGCAGCAGCTGCGTAGTCTTTGTTAACCGAGACACAGCATTCAGCTGCAAATAACCCTGGGCAGGCGGAGGGTAGCGGCTGTGTGGCGGCTGCTCTGGGAGCCCGGTCCCTCGGCTTGGGAGCACCTGCAGGGGCCAGTGGGACTCTGGCATATGAACACAGGTGCAGAAGCACACACAGCAGCCGTGCGCAAAGCGAGTGTCACAGGAAAGGTGACTCCTGGGTGCAGATTCACGGAGAGCAGTTCGAGCCCCGAGCCTCAGTGGCGCAGACTCGGGGTGTCCTTCTGTGTCTTAGGGAGAGATGCTGTGGGATTGCACAGTCCTGTTGTCAGAGGGTGAATTCCACTTGTCCTACAACTGGGGATTCATTTTTGTACATGTGTATTGTGAAAATAAGTTAAAGTATATGTAATTTTCTCAGTCCTGAGAGAGATTTAAAAATGAGGAAACATTTCATTTATTAATTTGAGGATTAACATAGAGTAGATTTAAAATAGAAGTCATAGAATTGATGGCACTCTGTCCATTTCTGCATATTCTCTCCCTCGCATAGGACAGTAACAGGACAAAAGTGTATTTATGAGTAGGCAGTTATTTTTAAAATGCTGAATTACTATTCTATAACTTTCAACTTCTATATGTGTTTGTGGCAAGTTTATTCACATTTTCAAATTTGTTTTTTATGAGACAATATTAAGTTTTATAGAAGATATTCATTATTAAAAGTGTAGAACTTTTAGAAGTGTTTGTTATACATTGACTTGATTTTAGAGAGGAAAAGTCTTCTAGACACTTTAAAAGTAGCTTATATGTCAGAAATTTACTGATATCAATGCGAAGAATCATAGTGGTTTATGGACCAGCTTCATGCCAGTGAGCCCCCCGCAGCCTTCCATACTGTTCCAGATGTCAGCAGACACCCTGTCCAGGCCTGTGCCCACCACGGGAGAGATCAGTAACTAAACCATCACTCCCACCAAAGATGGCCATGTAATTGGAAGATTTTTTTAATTGCTGCAAGTTCACATTTGAAAAGCAAAATAAAAGTGAAGTTAAACTAACAGAGATAACTGTGACACTTTTCAAAGTCGTCTCATTTGTACAGCCATGGAGTGCCCAAGCATTTATGTACAGATTGTTTCGTCTCAGCAGAGATTTTATATCTCACTTCAAACCCAGTTCTGGAAAGCAAGTTTAGTAAGTTGAAATGATAGAAACCCAGGTCAGACCACCGTGCAGTCTGTGTCCTACCTTCACTGTGAGGATTGCAGTCTGGGTCGGGTGTGTGGAGTCTCGTGAGGCACCGGGACCTTCCTGACGTTGGCAGGCTTGTGGGAGCAGCTGCAGGAGCTGAAGGGAGAAGTGTTCCAGGCAGGACTCGGAGCCGCCCTGGAGCCCTGAGCTGTGATTGGCCAGCCACAGCTGGTCATGCCCCGCGTGGGCCTTGAGCTGTCCTCCCTAGGTGTGGAAAGGTAACTCACACTTTGTGCTTCTCTTTTGTTTTCAGTTCTAAAAAGCAGATTGCAGATAAATGGAAGAACTAAGCGAGGGCAGTAGAGAACATTTGTTAAAGGTTTTGCTTCTTTAGAGATGTTCTGTTCTGGAGGTGATGTTGAAGATGAAGGTGCTGTGACAGGAGTTCTAACAGTGAGCGGGTAGTACAGCCTTCGGGGAAGCAGTTTTTATTGCACTGCTTACTGCTGTTTTCATCCTGCAATTTCAAAAATTAAACGTTTGCAAGACAAAAATTAAACATTTCCAAAGTCTGATTTTATGTTTTCTTGTTTTATTTTGTTCTTGTGCCTCATATCTGTGTGTATGTGGAAGAAATGTGTGTCAGAAAACTAAGTTGATAACTACTTTTGGTTTAACAGATAAAAGTTGTATCATAAAGAACTAATAAGT
>PVIR01036009.1:0-16072 GCA_004026965.1 Petromus typicus
GAACAAATTTCTAAGCAGGTTCAGATCAGACGTGACAAAGCCAATTATGTCAAATTAAACCCACTATATCAACCATATGGAAATACATACAAAGATATACACATATCCCTCACTAACTGTCTTATGATTTGTTGCCTTGAGTTAAGCAGTGACTGCTGCAGATGTCTTTTTGAAATGCAAATGTTCCTGGAGTAAATAACCTTGTCAGACAAACTGGAAGGCAAGTCCAAGTGAACATTTGACAAGAATATTATAATTTACAAAGCAAGGTTTACATAGGGGAGGCATTATTTTAAAATAACAAAAGTGAGAGTTATAAAAGTGAAAATAATTGACTAGAACATCTTCATCTCCTTAGACTGCAAATCTCATATTTATTTTCATTTTTATTTAATAAAAACATCCATGATACTCACTTGTCCTTTCTGATTATCAATGCTTTTCTCCTTGATACCTCTAGCTATGTAGTATTACTTGTAAAAATCACTTTCTGTTTCCTTTCAGAGAGCACCAAGATACTGGGAATGGATGATAAGGAATCTGGCTTCAATTCCTTTAAAAATTTATACATTAATACTGTATTTTGCCTCAGGCACAGAACTGGGATATAGAAATTGACAGGGTAAAATATCCTCCCACCCCAGACCTTATATACTATCTCAGGAGCTTAGAGTTTAGTGGGTATTAAATGAGGCAACTGGTTATCATAGTGCTATCAGAGGTGAAGAGAACAGCAACTACTACCTTTATCTATCCCCTTAATGATACAGAGAAACACAGGATGAATTCCATGAGCCACTTGCCAGGATTCACAAGAGTTAACAACCATTCTATTTGATATGTTACATTTAGTTAGCATCCCAAGAGTATATAAACTAATGAGTTAAACCTTAGCTGATCCTCTGAGCCTTATTTTCAAGATTTGTTGTAACTGTAATTTTGTTTCCTTTAAGTAACTGACAAAGTATTACAATGATGTAGAATCATGTTCTTTCAAGATATCAAAGAGTTCATAATCCTGTGACTTTAAATTTTCTTCAAGCTATTAGGAAGGCTCTAGATTTTTCATATGAATCTTGCACTTAATTCTTATAACATTAGGTGCTAGCCTAGTATTATGTAAAAATTTATTTTCTGTCTTGATTAATAACTGCTAATTATTTTATTTTATTTCTCAAATTTTAAAAATTGATTTTATTGGTGCTTTTTTATATAAATATCATAATCACAATAGACATTGAGATAAATGACATGATTTAATTCCCATTTTTCCCATTCCCCTGACCAGTATACAACCCCCTACCCCTTATATACATAAATTTTGTTTCTTTTTTTACCATCAAATGTTTTCTTTCCTTTCTTTACTTATGTCTACTCCTTTTTTCCACTTGAATATTTTCTATTTTGCAATATTTAGTATATATTTTAGAATTCATGTACATCTTCAGTTTCTCATACCAGACCAAAGAAACAGTATTTGTGCATCTGTAACCTATTTATTTTTCTTAATAAGTATGTCCTCAAGGTACATTCCTTTGAATAAAAATGACTCAAATTTATCATTCTCAATGCAGAGTAGTATTCTGTTTTATTTTTTTAATGCATTTTGTTTACTCAGTCACCAGTTTATGGGCATTTGGGTCGTTTCAGAGATTTAGCTATCGCAATCTGAGCTGCTATAAACACGTGTGCACATAAGTCTCTGTCATATGAATCTTTAAATTCTTTCATGTATATAATTATCAGGGGAATAGCAAGGTCAAATGGGACTTCTAGTCCCAAGTTTTTGAGGAATCTCCATACTGATCTCCACAGTTGTTGCACCGGTCCACATTCCCACCAGCAGTGGAGAAGGGTTCCTATCTACCCACATCTGCATCAGCATTTCTTACTAGTTAATTTCTGAATAACAGCCATTCTTTGTGGAGTGAGATAGAATCTCAGTGTTGTTTTTATCTGCATCTCTCCAATGACCAGAGATGTTGAGCATTTCTTTATGTTTCTTACCTGCTTTTATGTCTTCTTCTGAAAAAATATCTGTTCATTTCAGATGCTCTTTTTTTTTTTTTTTTTGGTCAAAGTTGAGCTATATTTCTTCTGACTGACATATAACAGTGATCAATCTAATCATCCAGTCTGTTCAAACTGGTATTATATTTCAGGTGCTACTGAAAGCTATAGAAATAAAGAGTAAGTCTAGCGCATATGACATTGTATGGGCATAAGCCAGCATATTTGTTCCATAGCAATTCCAAATTCCTGTAGTTAGAGTAACATTACATAAATGTTGAGTCATACTAATTGTAGATTTAGAAGCACATATGAAGGTGAAGTGCAATTTAAGGCTGAAAAAAATCTCCAGATTAACAAAAATAATTTTACACTTAGAGCTTCTTGACAAAGTTATTCACAGAGGAAAAACGAATAAGGGAGAAGAGACAAAAGTGAGTAATACTATGGACAAATACTAGAGAATATAAATTAATGTTGACTATAAGCAGAGATGATGAATACTTCAGTTATGAAGCTAAGGTGCTATTAATAAGAGAATAAATTTTAAAATCTTGTGTAGAACTAAATGGATAACTTTAAGCAGATATAAGAACTGAAAGAGAAAAGGGGTGCTGGTGATATATCGCAACAGAAAACTGAAATATTAAAATAAATACCAGTAACAATGCAAATAATAATTATTATCTCTACTGGTAGGACATCTAAAATGCTTATGATGCTCATTGTCATATTTAGAAAGGCTGTGAGCTTATGAAAGGAAACAAAGTCATTTAAACTCTCTATTATATTATGGTTTTACATACATCTTTATAATACTCAATACTTGCTATTTTTCAGTAATTGATACTGTTTAACTCATTAAGTTATTCTCTACTTTTCTCCATTTTTAATGCTAACAAATTATACTATTTTCTGAACCATAGACAATCTTAAATTTATGCTAACACAATAGTAATTATTAAGTTGAAAAATATTTTAATTAATTTAATTAAAATTATAATATTACTTTATGATAACAAAATACTCCCCTGGACTATGCAAAATCCAGAGCTAATAAAGGCTTCATAATCCCAAATCCCTGGCATGTGTACAATGATTCATTAGGCTGGAAGAAAAGTTATTTTATATACCAGATATGTATATGTCCTTGGGAAAAAAGCAGCTTTATGAGGAAGACTGTATCCTATTTTGTGATTTCTTATTTAACATTACCAGGAGAATCAACCCTGAGCAAAGGAACAGTGTAAATTTTCATTTTATGAGGACATACTTCCTGTGTGATGTGTCTCAACTGCAGTATTCAATGTTTACTGGTGAAACTACCAAACAGCCATCTCACTTGAAAAATAAATAGTTAAATACAATATGAATGTATAAACAGGGGAAATGAAAGAGAGGTCTGAATTAGAGTGAAAAGTAATAACCCGTAGTTAATAAAATAACCATCCAACTTATTATACACTACTCTAAAGAAGTTTTGTAGCAAGAACTATAAACCAGGCATTTCTTGTACCAATCTTTGCTTTAAATATTTTCTTTCATATACAAAATTTAGCTTAATGATATTTCAAGAATATACTGTGTTTTCATCCAACACAAGATATTTTTAAATTAAACAACATAAACTGTTGATATGTAAGTACCATTGTTTATTTTATTTTATGAATTATTAACAGATAAATGGATTGTGTAGGATATATAGGCTACCAGCATATTATATATGCTTTCTGTAGTGCTTGTATATGTTTACAGTTTCACCAACAATCAGGATAATTTCCTTTCTTGCTGTACATTTTATGTTTGAACTTTGATTCCCTTTTCTCTATTATGTTAGACGCTGTTACATAATGCACTGTCTGAAGGCAAATATATTACCCAATCTTTCTCGTGGGAATCTCTGTAGAGTAGATGACAAGTCAGTATTAGGTACTACTAGTTTGAAGTCAGTGATTACAAAGCAAGTTCAATAAATGTAAAATAGCACTGAAAAGTCCACTTCAGGATAAATCTTATAGAGAATTACATTATTCTGGCGATACATATATTATTTTAGGGTGCCAAGATGTAATGCATAGTTAAAAATTCAATATTTTATTAGGCTTGGTAACTAATACAGAGGAACTATGAAAACAAAAAGATCATGGTGAAGAAGTGACTATAAAACAGAGTATATGTCTTCCACCTAGGTTTTTATCATCTGCTATTTCAGTGAAATTACCCATTAAAACTCTTGCAAATCATATTTTTGAAGTAGATATCATTGTTAAGTTAGTCCCTAATTTCTGTCTATATGCACTTACCATGTAAAATGCTGTCATGTATATAGTTCCATTTATATTCTTTATTTTATTATTAAAATCATGTTTCTATGTCATCCACCTTTGCTTACACATTAACCTTTTTAAGACTAATAAAATGGTTATTTCCACTTGCTTCAGAATTTTATATTTTTATTGTTGCACCAGCAGTGCATCTATGGACTATGATGTCCACTTATTCTGAAAGCAAATCACATTATTATCTTTTATCTCATTGCTCAGGCTTCCAACAGACAGACATGCCATAAAATAGGACCAATAAATCAAATATAAGTGTAACACAGAGGTAATGGGAATTGTAAAATTGATCATGCTTTGGTAGAGGTTGTGTGGAGGATGACCCATTACCATATTAAAGTGATAAAATCTAGGTGATAAAATATATAACGATTGCAACATTTCTGCTTTTGAGCAACCCAGGAAATTTAGACAGAAATTACAATTCCAAATTGACTAATGATTTAAAGATACTAATGACTTAAAAATAAGGTAAGCTTTCAGAGAAAGTTGGAGATTTATTTTTCTTTTTACAATACCTACAGCTCAGTGCCAACTAATCTATAATGTATTAATATGTAATCTATTTGTAAAGTCATGTTCATAATAAAATGTTTCCATTGTTTGGAGATTATATACAAAGCAATAGATGTGGAGGAGGAATTTACAAGTGTTGATAGTTACCCTCAATCACAACCGGGAACTGCTTTCACACTTAGACATAAATACACTTGTCCCTGGAGCACATTGACCTACGTCTGGCTCAGTCATCACACAATGATTTCTGCATAAATAAAAGTCACTAAGGAAAAACAGGAAATGACAAATGTTACTTTTTAAAATTTTAAAGTTATAAAAAGATACTAGTGAAAGCAAATACCAGCAAGTCACTCCTATCACAATAAAAGGACTTTGAACATGTGTTTGACAGCACAAACACCTAACTCCAGCTCTCTGGGAGGCTGAGACAAAGTATGGCACAGCTGACCTCAGCTGGGGAGCCTAATGATTCACTCAGCCTGTGTGACAAAAAAAAATTTGGGAGGCTAAAGATTAAGATCAGTGGTTCTGGCGTCTGCCTTGCAAGTGCAAGGGCCAGGGTTTGATCTCCCAAAACCACATACAACATGCCAGATGTGGAGACTCACAGCCACCAGCAATCAGTACCACATACCACAATACTGGGCATGGTAGCTCATGCCTGTAATCCTAGCACTTGGGAGACAGAGGCAGGATTGCTGTGAATTCGAGGCTGAGCTCAGGGCCAGCCTGAACTACAAAAGCAAGACCCTGTCTCAAAAAAAATAAAAAAGATTTGGCATCATGGCTTTCTTGCTTGTGTGAAGGCCTTTGATTCTATCTAGGAATATGTGTGTGTGTGTGTGTGTGTGTATACATATATATTCATATGTATATATTAATACGTATATGAGCATATAGGTATATATCTCCAAACAAATGGACAAAGCTGGTAAACACAAATTTTCAGCCTCAAACAATCCAATAATGGGAAATTGTTTTATTCATTATCACCTAATTAGTTGGAGCCTTCGGCCAACCAAATGTGATTATGATGCTGCCCTCACCAGCTCAAGTAAATAACCAAATTATTGAAAACAGCTGATTCAATGGTATATATATACCTCATGATGAGATTAGATGATGAGTACAACCTCTAATAGTACTATTAGAGTATTAGAGGATGAGTACATCCTCTAATAATACTGATAGATGTACTATAGTACATCCTCTAACAATACTATTTTTCTATTTCAGTTGTCTAATTAGCAAAAATAATAGCTGATTACTAAGAAAACAAAGCATGCACTTCTTCAATAAATATTTGATTTTGCGCTTAATTAAAATAAGAATATTATTTGAACAGAGATGTTTCACATACCATCATATTCAAATAGTGCTTTTTAGTTGACATATTAGAATATGTGATACATTAGCAGCCCACATACACACTGAAATCCAAACTTCTAGTTTTTTTAATAAAAGGGATCTATATGAATAACTTATACTTTGCTTGGCAATTTTTGAAGCAAAAATATACCACCCTGTTTTATTGAATATTGAGACATGATTTTGTTTTTCAAATATTGAGGCCAAAACTTGAAACATCCATTGATATATAACCTATTTACATTATAAAACCATTTATACTAATAATGCTTGAATATTTGAAGAATTTGACAAGATACTTCTTTCTTATCTTTGCAAGCCTTTCTCATTGAGAAGCAATTCTCTGATTTTTTTTTTACTTCTACACATCTTGCAAATAAACATTTTAACCATTTTTATCCCACATCAACTTTTTAAAGATTTCTGGATAGCAGAAACCTTAAGCAATAAGAGGAGTTTTGCCTCCCAGACCAACAGGCAGACTATGGAAAAATGAGCAGTTTTACTTATAATCTGTTGTAAAGGTTGTTAGAAATGTGCTGCTTCTGCTGCAATACAGATCTGATGTGTGGAAAACAGCAAGCTAGACCTATCTGTCTCCCTGCTGGGCTGAGGAAAAATGAGGAGTCAGAGTGTGAGTGAGGCTTACACTGCTCTCCTGAGACAAATAATAAAATCTTTGCTCTGAAGTCTTCTGTCTCTCATCAGCATCCTGGAAACTGAGTCAAGCTAACATGTTTCTTTGAGACTAAGGTGTGAAAACCTTCCCTGTTTTGAAAGCACACAAATTATAAATTCTCTATTTGCTTAGTAGCTATAAGAAAAGGGCATACTAGGCATATTAGACTGAAAAAAAAGTCATACTCAATGAGGCTGTGAATATTCTAATAGAATGTAACAACTTATAACATTAATAATACTTATTGCAATTTAAGACAAAAACATGAAATTTGAAAATTAAATAAAAGAAAAAAGGAATAAAGGATAATTAGTTGGATGGGAAATTTTTGGCTCTCACAATCACTGGAATTGCTATATGAAAGCCAGAATTTTAAAGCTCCCTGGTGCAATTGAAATATTTTATGTAAGAAATCATATTTTTTGTAAAAATGTGTGAACAAAAGTAAGGTTTTCATTTAGCATTTGCAGAAAATTACATATTGTGTATGCTGAGGCAGAAGATGTGGAATAAACTTGAGTGATGGTCTGTCATAAACATGTGGTAGTTAATCCATGATAGGTGACCCTTCTATTCACCCAGGTGGCTTAATTCTTTGCTTTAATGATTGCTAAGAAAAAGAAGTGAGAAAAAAAAACTCAATAACTTATCTTGGCTGTATTATTTTATGAGGAAATTTTTGTGAAGATATGTTAATGTATATTATGGACTAAATTGCATCCCCCTCACCTAAAATTCATGTATTTAAATTCTAATCCCCAGGAGTAGAGAACAATATCTCTTTGTAGATACAGACCTTTACCTTTTAAGTAAGTAAAAGTTGTTTCTATGCCTCCTAACCCAACATAACTAGAATTGTTTTAAGCAGATATTAAGGCACAGCACTATATCAGGTGACAACAGCTTGAAGGCAAAGAGAAGACAACCCTACGAGCCAAAGAAAAAACACAATTGAAAATGTCATCCTGACCTTTAAGCCCCTACAGCTATTGGGAAAAATTTTCCACAGTTTAAGCATCTAGCTTAAAGTACATCATTGTACTAATCAAAAAATTATCAGTCTATTTTCCTTTCGATCACATTTCAGCATCTGTGGAAATAGTATTTGTTTTGTACTCTTTCTAAAATTTTTAAATAAAGGAGTCAATTTCAGCCTCTACTGTATCATTAATAAGTGATAAATGCTCAAGAAATTTTAGAATCCACATTATCTAAAAATTTAAATACTCCGATATTCCCAAGGAGAAAATCCTAAAAATAAATAATGTGCATCCTGCTGCCCTCATCTGCTGCTAGTGTATTAGAAGGAAATGCACACAGAAATCTGCAGGGAATTACTACATAAAGTCTTCATTAAAGATAAACTGGAAAATGATTCCAATTCTAACATCTTCTCCAGTTCACCACATGACATTAATGAACTCACTCATTTTCTTTTAGCCAAGCTTTTTCATCAATAAAGTGAGCTTCTCTTTAGCTTTGTAATTTCTCAACTCTCTAAGTAAAAAAAAAAATTACTACTTAAGTGATATTGATTATGGGACCTGAATGTATTTCATTTTCCACGTTCTTATCCTACCTTGGCAGTACTCTTGAGGGCGAGCGTACATTTTCCCATCACTTATGGATCCCTCTAGATTCAGGTTCTTAGCTTTCCATGTTAATTCTTTAAAGTTTAAGAAATTTATGTCAGTGTTTTCGAGAGTTTAGAATATGGTCTGTTCTTTTCAAACTGAAACTATGTTGATTTTTTTCCTGAAAGGTTTATTAATTTTTACTTTAAATATTTAATTACATATTTTTACAAATGTATAATTTTTTCAATTTATGTTTTATTCATATATGTCTGTGGTACATTATGGTTACATTTGCAATGGAGAGTTGGTACAAGTACGCTACACAGCTTAATTCCTTTGTGATCCCCTTCATCTCCCTCTGTTCTTGCTTTGCTCTTTCTGTAAAAGATTAATTGTGTTATATCCTATTATCCTTATTATTCTCTTTCAGTTATTTATATTTTCATTTTTTCATATGAGAAATCATATGATATTTTGATTTGTGTACTTGATTCACTTCACTTAATATAATCTCTGTATACATCCATATTCCTACAAATGACTCATTTTTCCTTCCTTAAGACAGAATAGTATTCGATTCTGTGTGTGTCACATTTCTTTATTCATGTATCAATTAATAGGTAGATATATAGGCTGCTTATACTATTTATGCATTAAAATTTTTATTGCTATAAATATACTTATATTTGTATCACTGTAATCTGATGTCTTTAATGGTTTGAAGATACTTACAAATGGAAAACTTGAGAAAAAATGGGGGCTCTAGTTCTAAATTCTATGTTGATATCCATAGTGGTTTTACGATTTAACTTTAACATCAAGAATTTAGAAGGGTTTCTTTTTACTTGCCAGCTTTTATTATTATTTTACTTTAGATGATAGTCTTTGAAGAAAGAAGTGAAATTTCAATGTTATTTTAGTTTATATCTCTTTATTAGATACATATATTGATTTTTTTTCTTGTAGTCATTGTCCATTTGTACTTTTTCTGAAAAATGTTTATTAATTTTGTTAGCCTGATATTTGATTTGATCTTTTATTCTGAAGAATCTAATTTTTATATATATATATATTATAGATATTGGACTGCTATCTCATGAATACTTTGCAAAATTATCTAGCATTCTGCAATCTGCCTCCTAGCCCTTTGGACTTTTTCCTTTGCTGTGTAGATTTTAGATTGAAATGATGCAGTTTGTTGATTCTTGCTCTTATTTCTTGTATAATTGTAGTTCTGTTCAGAAAGTCCTTGGCTATACTCATGACTTCAAGAATTTTAACAATTTTTTCTACTAGGATTTCTACTTCATCATTTATATCTTTGATCTTTTTTATTTGAATTTATTTGGTGAGAACTATGGTTCCTTAGTCAATCTTTTGTGTGTGAAGAGCCAATTTCCCAAGGGAAATTATTTAAATAAGCTACAATTCCTTTGACATATATTTTCCCTTTGTTCAGTATTAGGTACCAGCTAAATGTGCCTCTAGTTGCTTCTGCATTCTCTATTCTGTCCCATTGCTAGACACTTCTGCTTTTATGTGACTTCCATGCTATCTTAAACACTTTAAAGTATTTATTTATTTATTTATTTATTTATTGAGACACAGTCTCATTTTGTAGTTCAGGCTGACCCTGAACTCATTATGTAGTCCAGACAAGCCTCAAACTCAGAGCAATCTTCCTGCCTCTGCCTTCCAAGAGCTGGGATTACAGGCATGAGCCACTACACCTGTAATTGTGGTATGTGGTACTTGCTGGCAGATGAGAGTCACCACGCCCAGTATTTTTGTATTTAGTTACAGGGGATAGAGCCCTAGACCCTGCACTTGCCAGGTAAGTGCTGGAACCACTGAGTTAAATCCCCAGCCCTGTAATGTAATTTAAAGCCCAAGACTGTCGTGAAGCCTGCCTAGTATTGTTGTCCAGAGTTGCTTTTGCTATGCTGGGTCTTTTATGATTCCATATGAATTTTAGGATTGTTTTATTTAGTTTAGTGAGATATACAGTTGTTATTCTAAATGGTCTGTGTAACATCTATATATCACTTTTGGAAGTATGTCTTATTTTGACTGTAATGTTTTTTCCTATCCACAAAAAGGATGACTTCCAATTTTTTGAAGCCCTCTTTGATCTTCTTTTTCAAAGTACTATAAATTTTTACAGAAGTCTTTCCATTTCTTGTGTACATTACTTTCTAAATATTTGACTTTAGTGCTATTGCCGAAGGTATTGTTATCCTAATATCTTTCTCTGAGAGTTCACTGTTGGAATATAAGAATGTTATTGGTGTATGTGTTTTGAATTCTGTCTTAGTACATTACTGAATCTGGCCTTAATTCTAGGAGCATTTAGATAGAGTTGTCTCTTTAATGAAGATTGTGTCCTCTATGAATAAAGGCAATTTGATTTATTTCTTTCCTGTACAATCCCTTTTGTTTATTTCTATGGTCTGGTTGTTCTTACTAATGTTTCAAGTTCTATGTTGAACAGAAGTGATGACAGTAAATATTGTTGCCTTGTTTTGATTTTAGAGGGTAAGATTTCAGCTTCTCCCCATTTAATGACAGTGGCATTAAGTTTATCATAAGTGGATTTTATTATTAGATTGAGATAATATCTTTCTACACATATTTTCTTCACGGTATCCCTCATAAGTAAATGCTGTCTTCTGTGAAAGTCTTTTTCTGTATCTATTGAGATATCATGTAACCTTTGTTCTTGCTACTGTTTATGTGATGTATTGCACTTACTAATTGTGTCTATTTAAACATCATTCCATCCTTTGCTTGAAGTTTACTTGGTTATAATATAGATATTTTTATGATTTATTGCTTTCTGTTTTCCAATTCTTAGTGAGGAATATTACCGGAAAATCAATAAAGAGATTGGCCTCCTGTTCTCTTGTTTACTAGGGTTTTTATATCCAGGGAAATACCGGCTTCCAAGAATGACTTCTCTTTCAATTTCATGGAAGGGTTGAGGAATAATGGTTTCACATCTTCCCTGAAGTTCTGTAGAAATCAACAGTGAATCTATCAGTTCCTGGGTATTTTTTAGTTGGTAGTATTTAAATTATTGCTTCAATTTTACTGCCTGTTATTAAATTATTCATAGTTTTGATTTTTTAAAATGTATGTGTATCTAGGTCTCTATCCATTTCTTCTAGATTTGTCAGTTTATTGATGTACACATTTCCCAAGTAGTTACTGGTTATCTTCTGGATTTCAGTGGTATCCATTGCAATTTTGATTTTTCTATTTGAAATTGCAGTGATTTGTACATTTTCTTTTTCTTTTCTTTTTTTAGATGGGATTCCTCTTTTGTAGTTCAAATTGGTCCTGAGCTCACTATGTATCCCAAGTGAGCCTCAAACTCACAACAATTCTCCTGCCCCTGCCTACTGAGTGCTGGGATCACAGGCGTGAGCCACCACACCTGACACTGTGATATGTAATGGGAGTGAATCTCCATGCCCAGTACTGTGGTATGTGGATATCAGGGATCAAACACGGGCACTTGCACTTGTGAGGCAGGCACTGGAACCACTGAGCTAAATCCCCAGCTTTCTTACCTCTCTTTTGGTAAGATTCACTAAGGATTTTTAGTTTTGTTTATTTGTCTCTTCATTTCATTGCTTCTATATAATTTTAGTTTTTATTTCATTAATTCCTGTTCTAAGCTATAATGTCTTCCTTTGTACTAACTTTGGATTTGAGTTGTTTATGTTTCTCTAAAATGTGGAGTTGCATGATCAACTATTTATTTGCCTTTGCTACGTTTTTATGATATAGGTTTCAAAGCTACAAACTTTGTTCTTCAGAGTTCTTTTATTTAGTCCCATAGATTCTCTCCTACCGTGCTGGCCCTGCAATTTAATTGTAAGAATTCTTTAATTTCTTCATTGATGTAATGATTACTCCAAGTATATTCTCTTCCCATGGCTGTCTGCAGCCTAGTCCCAAGGCAGGCCAACATCCCATCTTGAAAAGTACCCACTCTGCTGTTTTGCAAGAGAGTCCAATCAGCCCTTCTCCCAAAGGGATCCTTATTAAAGCTTCTTAAACATGCGAGGCTCTGGGCTCGACTTCTTTTCTATCTCTGGGCTGCTTTGCAGAAAGAATGACTTTCAGGAAAAAAAAACGCCGTGTTGCTTTGACAGCTCATTGCATCCGTGGACTTCTCTTAGCTAAGCACTGTTTTATCCTTGAAGTAGGCATACCCTCCGTCTTTGCCTCCATGGTGCGTATGCCTGGTTCACGCACTTGTGCCTGACTGCCTGGTTCATTCCTCTGTGCTGTGACGTGCGCTCCTCTCCAGTTTCCCTGGAGTTTCCAGTCTCCCTGTCATCTCCCTCCGAATTCCAGAAGATTCGCCTTTTTCTTTCTTCCAGGCTTTTGACTTCAAGTTCCTGAGAGGCCTCATTCTGCTATTGTTTCTGCTCTGCTGTTGCTGCAGTTACCCATCATTTGTACATTTTGATAATTCTAAGCAATTTTATATCCCTAAACCATTAATATCTGAAAGTAATGAGCACATTTATAATCATTACTCCCCAATTTTTGTCACAGTATTTTCCATCTTCTTCTTCCTCCCCACCTTCACCCCGTCCTCAAGAGAACACTGTTTCACTTCGGGCACCACCAAATTGCATTTACATTTAAGTATGATCACTGATTACATGTTATTTTAAATGTTTTTGGTGACACATATACCTAGATTCACTAACTTACTATTGCATCAGTACTTTCATACTATTACAACTGAAAACACATATCTATATCATTTTTATTAATAGGTGTGGTTTATTAATAGTTTACAATAAACGTGTATCAAAGTGTGTTTATGAAGAGCTTACCCACCTGTCAGGGGACATTTGAATTGTTTCTAGTTAGGCAAATTCAAATACAGCTCCTGCATATGGCCAAGTCCAAAACTTGGAGAAGAAAACAGACGTGTTCTCATGGTTTTGTTACATCCTGTATTAGAATGATTAGATTTTTTGGAAAGTATTTTTTTAAATACTAAGAGCTTTGACATCTACCAGGTTTATATTTTTCAACTTTATATCTTTGCCTACTTAAGTTGTTCATTTTATTGCTGTGTTTAATAGTTCCTTGGAGACTTTGATACAAATACATTATCAAATAAGTATAATTCAAAAATATTTTTTCCAGCCTGTGGCTTGAATTTTATTCTCTTAATATCATCCTTTAAAGAGTATATACTATTAGTATTGACTAATTTCTATTTATCAAGGTTTTATGGATTGTGATATTGATGTCAAGTCAAAGAAATACTATTCTAAATTTAAAATCATATTGTATCATTTATTTTATGAAAATATTATAGATCTAGATCTTGTATTTAGACCCATATTTTATCATTTTTAATGATTTTGTGTATATGATGTCTGTTCTGAAGGTTTTTTTTTCTTATAATGTCCAATTTTAAGCAACATTATTTTAGAATATATTTACTTCTAAGATTCTATTTACTCGTGTAATCCAAAATGTTATTTTATTAGATTTATAACTTCTGATTTTTTTTTAATTTCAAGGCTTGCATTAGTGTTTATGATGTCCAACTTTAACACATTTGGACCCTTACCTGAAGTGATATTAAACTGTATCACTGATAGTACAATAGCCAAAACATATATTTCCTTGTCTCCTCTTATATTTTACACTGCTTTAGTCATACAATTTATTTCTAATGCATTATAACTATATGCTGTTCTTTACTTTAGTTTAAAATATTCCATTGCAAAGATATTTATGTCAAAATTATTATATCTAGATGTAAACTGTTTCTTACATGTTTTGCTTTCAACTGACATCATTTTTTCCATGAGAATGTTTCTCAAAATTTCTTCCTTTTAAAATTAATTTTACTGTGAAAGAGGTACATTGTTATACATATCATGATCATGACATCACATTGACAATTTGTACCACTATATGATATAAAAAAAATTAATGAATCAAAGAGTTGGTTCTTTGAAAGGATAAACAAGATTGACAGACTCTTAGCCAACCTTATCAAAGGAAGGAAAAGGCTCATACCCATGCTATCAAGAATTCAAAAGGGGAAATTACCACAAACTCAGTAGAAGTCCAGAGGATAATAAATAGCTGCTTTGAAAAATCTGTAGTCCAAAAAGATACAGAACATGGAAAAAATGGACAGATTCCTAGACATATGTGAAATTCAAAAGTTGAACAAAAAAGACATAAACATGTTAAATACCCAAATATCAATCTGTGAAACTGCAAATGTAATTGAAAAAAAAAAAATACCAACAAAGAAAAGCCCTCGTCCTGATGGCTTTACTTCTAAATTCTACAAAATATTTCAAGAAGACTTAATGCCACTACTTCTCAAACTCTTTAATAAAATTGAAGGAGAAGCAGTACTCCCAAATTCATTCCTGGAAGCAACCATTACCTTGATTCCAAAAGCAGAGAAAGACCCAACCAAAAAGAGAACTACAGACAAATCTCCCTAAGGCACAATGATGCAAAAATCTTCAATATGATACTGGCAGTCAGAATCCAGAGAATCACCAAGAAGATCACACATCCTGACCAAGCTGGATTCATCCTAGGGTTACATGGATGGTTCAACATAAGTAATCACTAAACATAATACACTATATTAACAGATTCAAAGGAAAAAACATATGGTCATCTCAATAGATTCAGAAGAAGCATTTGGCAAAATCCAGCACCTTTTCATGATAAAAATCCTACAGAAAATAGGAACAGATGGACTTTATCTTAAAATAATACAAGTAATTTATGAAAAAACAACAGTCAGCATCATTCTAAATGGTCAAAAATTGATACTTTTCACACTAAGATCAGGAGCAAGACAAGGATGTTCACTCTCACCACTCTTGTTTAATTTAGTGCTGGAAATATTAGCCACAGCAATTTGGCAAAGAAATAAAAGGAATATAGATAGGAAAGGGAGAAGATTCTAGATTTATAGGTTAATAGATTAATAATGATAATTCATTAAATTTTTAAAAATTTGTAAGTCAGAATCTTCCTGTAATTTTTGTCTCTTCTCCTCCTTTATTATTACAAGAAACTCTAACTGACATGTGCATTTGAAGCCAGAAAGTCTGACATTTTGTGAACGGTGAGGGAAATAGGGTGGTGTTCCTCTTTCTCGGTTTATGTTATCTTAGACAGTTCTCCTTTTATTCTTTTAAATTCCCTAATATTTATTCTACAGTATATCACTTTTTGTATTCTTATGTTCTACATCTGACACCCTCATTTTTACCTCTGGAAATCTGATTGGAATATATAAATATGTCATGTTTCTGCTTGAAATGTATGTTTAGCTATTGGAAAATATAAAATAAAATCACAATATATATTCTAGTAGCATATTTTTAAAATTTGTGTTATTTATGACTTAATTGGGAAATGTATGTCCTGGTATATCTGCTAATATTTTATTGGATTTATTAAGTTGTGCACTTCACTTTGTTAAGTATTAAATATTGTGTGTATCTATAAATATACTTGAACTTTATTAAATGAACTTTATTCTATGAAGTAATAATCTA
>PVIR01036010.1:0-16076 GCA_004026965.1 Petromus typicus
AGTAACGTACAGTCTCTGAAGCAGAGTTTTACCTTTATGAACCAGCCATTTTACTGTTAATCATAAACTAAATAAAAATTCCTACATAAGCCCTTCAAAAGGCACTGAACAAGAATTTTGCCAGCAGCACTATCAAAAATCAAATAAAAGTTGATTAGATTTCAAACATAAAGCTTTCCAAAAGACAGTTCATGTTTGAATATTTAAATGATTATATATTTAAATATTGAAGTAGACTATAGCCATAAGAAACTACATTCAATACTGATATATTTCCTAAGAATTAGACTGAGTAAAATTATGCAAAAGGTACACATATTATTTGTTTCCAAACAATATATTTTTTTTTTTTTTTTTTTTTTTTTTTAGGTTTTTTGAGACAGGGTCTTGCTTTGTAGTTCAGGCTGGCCATGAGCTCAGCCTCAAACTCACATCACAGCAATCCTCCTGCCTCTGTCTCCCGAGTGCTAGGATTACAGGCATGAGTCACCACGCCTGGCACTGTGGTGTATGGTACTGGTTGCTGCTGGGCATGTCTCCATGCCCAGTATTGTATGTGGTCACCGGGGATCAAACCCAGGTCCTTGCACTTGCAAGACAGGTGCTGGAACCACTGAGCCAAATCCCTGGCCCCAAACAATATATTTTCTATATAAGTGGGAAACAGGTAATGCCAATCTGGCTTACTAAAAGTCAGTTAACTGTAGTCCTCCTAGCATGCAAGTGGAGTTTCTTATTAACGAGAAACGGTAAATGTTCACATGATGAATATTTTAATTACATTAATTTAATCATTATACAAGGTATTAACATAACATTGCACTAAACACACATATGTAATTAATAGTCTTATAATTTAATTCTAAAATATCCCACAAGGGTCTCATGTTCAGAGTTGTGAAGTTTGGAAGGTGATTGGATCATAGGGGCACTGTACTCACCAGTAGATTAACTCACTTATGAGCTCATAGGTGACTATTACATTTGGAGATTGAATTTGTTTGAAAGAAGCAGGACACAGGGAAGGTGACTTGAATGGTCTATTTCTGCCACTGACTGTTCCCTTCTCTCTCTGCTTCCAGACCACCAAGACGTGAGCAGCTTTCCTTTGCCTCAGCCCTTCTACCACACCATTTCTTCTTTGAAGCCAGCAACTATGGACTGAACCCACTGGAACTGGAGCCGAAATAAATCTCTTCTCCTTTAAGTGGCAAGTGTCCAGGATTTTGTGCCAGTGAAAAGAAAACAGACATTTTATGTCAATAAAAATTAAAATGAGGGAAAAACAAAAATGTGAAGAAAGCAAATGCACTTTATCCTTAAGGAATTCAAAGGGGCACAAGATATTCTCTGGCATTACTCATCTACATCTAAGTCTGTATGCTGCTTGCAAAGAATGTGAATGTTTATTGAGTTGTACAACTGCATTTTGCTTTGTTTACATGTGTATCTATATATACACTGGACATAAAATATTTATACATTTATAGTAAATATACACATATATACTAATTTCATAGTAAGGGCATCTTTGTGTCTCTTACAGCATCAAGAAGCTGTTAATTTACAGAATAAGCAGTTCTGATATAGAGCAAAGGGTACATTCTTGAATTTAGAGTGGGATTTTTAATTTTGTAAGCTAAGGAGTAGTTGCTTTCAATTTGAAATTTTTACCTACAAAATAGAATAATAACAAGATTGCTATGAAGAAAAATGAAATAGTACATGATACAGTTCTTGGCAGCCTATAAAATAGAATATAAATGCTTTGTGCTAATAGAGGAAAGATATTCAAATATTTCAAATGAATTTAATAGTGTTGAAAACAAGCAAGAATAAATTTGGTTTCTTTTTTGGCTTGTTTTGTTTTGTTTTTGTTTTCTGTGGTAGGAAATTGAACTAGGGACCTTGCACTTACCAAACTGGCACAATGCCACTGAGCTATATCCCTGTGCCTTTGGTTCTTCTTCTTTTTTTTAACAGGTGATGTATGCTGCTAAGTTTTATAGTACTGTGGCATTATGAACATGAAATTCCAAATTATCTATTAAATTTTTCATCCTTCAAATATTTATTCTGAGTCCATGGTAGACCAGTCAGTCTTCTCAGAAGAAGGATATAAATCCTCTGTACTCATGAATCATTCAATCATTGGAGGAGAGAGACAAGATATGTGTCCAAAACTTAGCTGCAACATTTGCTGGTCATAGAAAGTTAGGCATAATACTTCACTTTCCTTAACATCAATGTCCTTACCTGAGCAAAAGAAATTATAACATATATCTCAAGAGTAGTTCTGGGAATGAACACCTGGAAAACTACTGGTTACAATTTATTGTTCCTTCTATGAATGCTAGTGGCTATTACCTCTACCAAGGACCTGACATCCATGAAATCATATGGTCCCATTGCTACCAGAGAAGTTCATGTTCTACTTATTCTTTAGTGTATTCTTCATAAGACAGGAAGGTCTCCTTTGGTGGTATTTACTCATATTGAAAATGATTTAAAGGCCAGGGATTTATCTCAGTGGTTCTGGTACCTGCCTTATAAGGGCAAGGACCTGGCTTCAATCCTCAGTAACCACATACAACAATACTGGGTGTGGAGACTCATGCTCACCAGCAATTAGTACCACATACCGCAGTACAGGGCATGGTGGCTCATGACTGTAATCTCAGCAGTTAGGTGGCAGAGGCAGGAGGACTGCTGTGAGTTTGAGGCTAAGCTCAGGGCCAGAATGAACTACAAAGAGACAACCTGTCCCAGAAAAAAAAGTAGAAAATAATTGAGTTGTCTTCTGAAATACATATTTCTAAAGAAAAACATGGTTAAGTACATTTAACTTATGTATAAAGATTCATTATTGAGTCACAGCCTAAGGGTATAAGGAGAGGATGTCAAGCAATCTTTTCTAAATAAGGAAGTATTTAAACTTGGATATCTAATGACTAAATGCTTAGAAGTTTTCATTAAATTTCAGAGAGTTTAAATAAATTAGAAAGTATAGCAGGTATTAAGGTTAAAAACTACACAGAGCATGGTATATGACAAGAACTTAGATCAATTTTAATATGCCTGGAGGGGGCATATACATCTAGGAAATACAATGAGTTAGATGGTGGAAAATTCACTTCCACAATCCAGATAACTGTTCATGAGTATATTATAGAATACATATACGGTTAAATAGCTGTACTGCTGAACAACTGTGTCAACTTGAGTAAATCACACACAGCTGATTGGCTTAACATGGTTCTGTGAGTGATGACTTGTAAACTCACTGAATCTCACTCCACAAAGAATGACTGCCACTTCAGAATTAGCCAGCAACAGATGTTGGTGAGTCTGTGGAGAAGAAGAAACCCTTCTCCACTGTTGGTGGGACAGTAGACTCATACAACTCCTGTGGAGATCAGTTTGGAGAGTCCTCAAAAAGCTAGGATTGGAGGTCCCATTTGACCCGGCCATTGCTCTGCTAGGTATATACACACAAGAATTAAAAGGTTCATATCATAGTGACATATGTGTGCATCCATGTTTATAGCAGCTCAGTTTGTGATTGCTACATCTTGGAAACAACCCAAAAGTCTATCAACTGGAGATTGGACAAAAAGCTGTGATTCTTCTACAGAATGGAGTATTACTCTGCCATAAAAATGATAAGTTTGAATCATTTGTACTTAAATGGACATACCTTGAGGATATCCTCATAAGTGAAATAAATAGGTCACAGATAGGTAAATATCACATCTTTTCTCTGGTATGAGAAAATAAAGATGTAAATGAGTTCTAGAATTGTATGTTATATATTGTGAAATAGAAAATACTCAAAGTGAAGTAGGGTGAAGGGGAAAAATAGTGAGATTATAACAAAAAAGAAAGGAAATAAATTTTATGTATATGGGGGGTGGTAGGTTGGGTAGGACTATGGGAAAAAATGAGAATTAAGTTGTGTCTTATACTGGTACAAATCCCCATTGTGGAGTGCAATCATGATGTGTATATGTAATGTACCAATAAATATTTCAATTAAAAATAAATAAACTTACTGAAGGAAAATACTCACCTTAGCCTTGGGTAGCACCAATCAATGGGCTTGTAGCCTGAATAGAATACAAAGGGGAAGGGGGAGCAAGCCTCCTTCAGTCTCTTCAGAGAAGCTGTAGTTTTCCCAGGTGCCTTGGACACCTGCCCTTAGCTTCCAGCACATTCCTTAGCCTTTCAGAGTGGATTCCTCGGCTGTTCAGTGCTCCCCAGCTTTCCACCACAGCATTCCAGCTTCCAGATACAGACTGGGATGGGACTCTACAGTGTGCTCCAGATCTTGGCCTTTGGCTGGAGCTCCAGCATGCGTGTGGCCCTTTTGCCAGCTGGCAGCCATTGTAAGCATACCTTGCAAACCTATTTATATATCTTATATCAAACCATTTCTCTTGTGAGCACTGAAGGACATAATAATGAAACTATTTATAAATCCTTAGTACTTACCAAGATGGACAGTACAAGACAAAAAATGTTCAGATGCAGGAAGACAGTAAAGAGAAAACACTTCCACAATTTGTCTTACATGTGGGTCCTTCTCTAAAAATCTTTCTAAGAGTAAGAGATGATGTCAGCCTTTCTTATGGATCCTACACAGCACTTAGGGGCTACTGAAACCCATACAACTTGTGTTGCTTGATTTTCTATTTTAAAGCTATCTACCAATATTCTATTGAGTTTGGAGTTTTCACAATACTAAAAATATGATCTTGACTAATCACTGGTGATTTTTTCTATCTATAACATGAAAAAATGTAAACTTTACCAAAATAGAGGAGAAAAGTTGGGTTTATTTTCACTAGGAGTTATTGATTATAACTTTAGAGTATAGGATTAAAGAAGAGGAAATATAAGGCTTCCCCCAAGCTTTTAAAAACTGGCAGTGCAGGACTAACCACAGGGAAGCAGTCATGACACTGAGTGACATTCTATAAGCAAACTAACTTGGATCACTTTGGATGGCTGATCATCACTTGTTGGCTAAATATATAGAAGATGCTATTCCTATACTTTTAACATGTATCATCTATAGCTTTTGGAGCAGCAGTCACTATCTTTTCTTAGAGGTTTAGCTTTTCTTGGAATTCAGAGTTCAAATGATAAAATCATGAGCAATTAGGAAAGTCGTGTCAGGTTTTGGCTATTTGAAATATTCTTTTAAGAATACATGAGAGACAATCACTTACATGAAAAAGAAAATACTATGTAGCATAAACTATTCTAATGTTAACTAATTTAAAACGTTTTATGTTTGAATAATTAAAGATCTTTTTGATGAGATCCTTTAAAGTGAAATATTACTTCCAATCACATAATAAATTAAGCTTTTAAAAAAGCATCCATTATTATGGTATTTTGCAAATATTGTAGAATCATAAATGGCTTGGGTGATTTTGTACATAGAAAGGTGGAAAGTTGGCACTTCTGGCAGTGAACATGACACTCACACAAGGCAGATGTCACATCCTGACTATAACCGTCACATGATACCTATTAATCATGAGTCAGATGAAAATTAATTAGGAGTAAAAGAATAAAAATGGAAGATAAATACATTTTTAAAATAGCATATTATTAACAGGAGAACTCTAATGATAGTAATTACATGTGTAGTAGACACTGTAATAAATGATAAAGTCACAGAATTATTTATGTAAATGGGTTTTAGAATGAGAGATTCACTGGTAAAATATTTCAAGTTGTCACTTCTGGGTATTGAGAAAAGTTTTCAATTAGCAATAATCTCACCTCTGATAAACCTTACTGGCTTTGGTACTGCCACTGTACAAATCTCACTGGTAAAATATTGACTAAGAGTATTTCTACTGAAAATTAAGGCCAAAATGTGTAGATATATAATCTGGTGTCTAAATCTCATGTAATTATATGATAAATTAAAATATGAGAAAAGTTTCTTTAGATTTTTCATCTATGTTTTGAAAGACAAACTATGAAGTTGGCTTCTTTGCAGATTATAGTATGTTATCATAAATTAATGAATGTGAATAAGGTTATGGTTTGTTTCATTATAGAAGTATTTTCAAAAATATTTAGCTCAGCAGCACAGCACCTGTCTGGCAATTAAGAGGTCCTGAGTTCAATTCCCAGTACCAAAATAAATAAATAAAGAGTCCTCAAATGAATAAATATGTGACATGGGAAAGACTGCATTCAGAGCAATAAATATATGGTCAATGGTCATAGGAAATTGATATAACCCCACACTCAGAGAAAATCATGCAATGAGAATGATAATAACTTCTGACATGTTTGTAACTACACAGTAGGATTTAGGAGGTCCATCTTCTCAACAAACAGACATCAAGAAGAGCTTCCTAAAGTCAAACAGGTAAGTAACATATGGCAGGACTAGAAATAAAAGCTTCAACTTCTGCTAACACAAATACAAACAAAGCGAGACTATCCAAAGTTAATGAGTTTATTCAAGAATAAGTAGAGCCTTTCCAAATGGAGTGCTCATTCCATAGTAAATTATAAAGGCATTCAGGAAGGCAAAGGAAAGCACGGAGCTTTAGAAGTGCACAGGAAACCTGAGAATATTGGTTGCAGGAGTTGATGTTGGTTCATTACTAGTGACGGTCTATAATGCTCATGTCCTTGTAAGTTTACTAGTTGTCCTTGCGATTCCTGTTATGAACTGCAGTTTGGGAGGTTGTTAATAAGTTTTTTTGTTTGTTTGTTTGTTTGTTTGTTTTTAAACTGGGACATCTACATAATAACCTTTCAGAAATTTAACATTTTTTCATTTGCATAGTGTTTAAGTTTTACAAAGCAAATCCACGTGAATTCTTTGTTTGAACATCATGGGAAGGTAGTAAAAGAAATAATAGGCAAATATCTAAAGACAAGTCCAGAACCGATCTCTTGTGTAGGCATTGCCTTGGGTGTCAGGAAATGATCTTGGGAATAATGGAAGCCGAAATCATTGAAAGAATGGGGTTAGACCATGACGAGCCCTCACATTTGTGAGGAGAGACTCACCACTCTCTTCTTTCTATATGAAAAGTGTATTACTTCCTGATTCTGGATTCATGCATTAATTAGATCTCAATGCTTGCAGGCTAGTCCAATCCTAGTGTTCATCAAACATCTGACATGTCTGTGAGAGAGAAGGAGAGCACAGATGTCTTACAAGTGTTCTATAAGGGAAAGTTAAGTCACCCCTCAAGGCAGGAGTTCACTGAATTTCCTGAGGGTTAGGAGAAGGTCTATGCAGAAGAAGGAATTGTTTTTTCTGGTACTGAGGATTGAACTGAGGACTACGAAGCAGGCATGGTGTGCTGAGGTGAATCCTCAGCTTCAAGGAGGAATATTTGATAACAAAACTAAGTTTCAATTCAACCATCATATAATAATAATAATAATGCAAGAAATTAAAAAAGAATATAAAATAGTGATTTATCTTATATCACTATGTTCCAACTTATTTTCAGTAACCACACAAAGAAGGTAATGTAGAAGTGTTGTATCTCCTCATTAATAGATCATATTCACAGAGGTGAACTGCCCTTTAGTGCAGGGCAATCCAAATCTACTGACCCTTCCTTTACTCATCTTTTCTTATCATTCAGATATGTTTGTAGAACACAGTGACTATATTCTGGGATGGAGCTAACAGAACACATTTTAATTCCATTTCATGCCCTTCTCTTCCTCTTCTTCCTTTTTTGATCCCCTTCTCATTTAAAAACTATCTCCCTACTTTCTCTATCTTTTATTTTGTTCTTGAATTGTATTTCAGGTTCTACTCTTCAGATGGCCTCCATGAGTTCTCAGTCAGGAACATGATTGCTGTCACCATCTCTCCAAATAGTTCTCTTGGACAGCAAGAGGTCCCTGGAATCCACACACCTGGCACACAAATGACACCACGTGCTTCTGCATTTGGGAGCCTCTGATTAGAGGTAGTTTGCTGTGTGTCCAGTTACTGATCTCTTCCTGGATCTTTACTGTTTTCTCTGGTCAATTCTTTTTTTTTTTTTTTTTTTGGTGTCTTTGAGACAGGGTCTCACTTTGTAGTTCAGGCTGGCCCTGAGCTCAGCCTCAAACTCACATCACAGCAATCCTCCTGTCTCTGCCTCCCACGTGCTGGGATTACAGGCATGAGTCTCGACGCCCAGCACTGTAGTATGTGGTTACCCAGATCAAACTCAGGATCTTGCACTTGCCAGGCAGATGCTGGAACCACAGAGCCAATCCATAGCCCATGGTCTATTTATATTTTGACAGAATGTTTCAGCTTTATTTTTTACTCTTCTGACTTCTTTGGCATGTATTGCAGATTAAAATATGAGCCTTTGTCTCTGTTATTTATTTGCTTCCAGTAAGATGTCTTCATGAAGGCTCTAATTTATATCTCTCCAGAGACTGTTTTTGGGCCGCATATTGCATGTCCATTTCCTAGTGGACATGAAGTAGTCACTTCATCCTCAGGTAAGTGCCAGGAACCAAGTTCAGGAGGAATTTTTCTGAGCAAAGGCCCCCATCTGATGGAAACAGAGCAACTGTTTGCATGCAAATTTCCCTCCAGAAATCTAATTCTCCTGACCTGCTTTTTACAGTCTAGTATTCCTACATGTTTAAGTAAAATTCCAATTACACAGAAAATCTTTAGTAGGTAACCTAGTTGTGCATCTGCTTTAACTGGGTATAAAGGTAGACTACACTAGAATGAACTGGTAGAGACCATCCACCCATCCATCCATCCATCCATCACAGAGGCTGCCATGCATACAGGCAGTTTCTACTTCAAATCTTCTTTTCTCTATTATGTTTCATTTTTTGTTCTTTGGAAAAATGTCATCAGGATAGCTCAATTTTCTTGGTAAGTTCAAACAATGATTTAAGCATGAGAAAAAGAGATTGGAGAAAAAGCAATCAAGTCTTAACTAAGTATTCCACTCTTTGTAACCTGGAGAGGAATCTCAAATCCCATTTAACATGTTATTGAGTAAGACACAAGCTAATCAAGGGCACAAATATATACATGTAATTCTCATCAAGTACAGGTCAATAGGCATGTGAGACCACATGTAGACGAAAGGCATAGTCTCCTCCCTGGAGCTGAAAACTATGACATTAAATTGTAGGCAAAGGTGAAATATCTTCATATGTGGGTACAATTTTTCTCTGGCTTTCTACAAGAAACAAAATCAGTGTTTCTGAAACAGATATATTCCTTTTTTTTGAGATAGGGTCTCACTTTGTAGTTCAGGCTGGCCCTGAGCTCAGCCTCCAACTCACATCACAGCAATCCTCCTGCCTCTGCCTCCCAAGTGCTGGGATTACAGGCGTGAACCACCACTCCCGGCACTGCGGTATGTGGTACTGGTTGTTGCTGGGCATGAGTCTCCACGCCCAGTATTGTATGTGGTTACTGGGATCAAACCCGGGTCCTTGCACTTGCAAGACAGGAACCAGAAACAATGAGCTAAATCCCCAGCCCGAAACAGACATATTCTTAAGTCTGAGTCAGTTAACATATCAGAATGTACACTGAGAAATAAATAAAAGACAATAATATCTAGAAACCTCAGATATCATTGTCTCAAAATCTTTTTTTCACTAAAGAAACATATAAATAAAACTTTTGAATTATGTATCTAATAAATGTATATATGATTGTAATTTATAATGTAGGATTATATAATCTCTCTATAGCTGAATATGATAAATATGTATTTATAAAGACAAAGGTCTAGCATAGCTCTTCTGTTTTGTGTTGTCAGGTCCAATTTGTCTTTGATCTCAAGTCTCTCTTGAATCTGTCTCTATGAGGCCAACTGCTTCAGTCTTTCTTTTCCAAATTAGTGAACTACTCAGTGGTATTCAAGCTGACAGACACAGTTCTGACTTCTTCAACTTGTAAAGATTTCCAGCTTCCAACTATATATTCCCCAAGCCATATACAAATAGGGATTCATGACTCTCTCAAAGAAATGTAACCTTGTACAATCTCTTTGCCATTAAGAATTCAATGAAAAAATGAACTCAAAGAAGTTTTGTGTAGTTTATCAGCCAAGTATTCCAGGCAGCCACTGGCCAGTAACTAGTGCTGGCGTTATGAGTTGAAATTCATTTCTCATTCTTACAAGTATGTGCTTTTTAAACAGCTTGCAATTTAGACACTTTAACTACTTCTACCGCTGATCTAAATCAATGCGACCATAAATATATGACTTTTTAATTAAATGAAAGAAATTGACATCCTTCCTTCTTCGAGTATGTGTACCTTATAACTTCTGCAAAATGTCCATAAGTCATTACAATTTTAGTCAAAAACTTTGAACCATCTTCTTTCTTCTCTGCTCAAAAAAGATATCACTCTTGGTTTTACAATTGTTCTTTTCTCCACCTGTTTTTCTTTAACTTTTATTTCTAAGCTATTTGCTGGCAGATGAAGTTTAAGGCCCTGAGAGATTCATACACCTTGAAAGAAAGCCTTCTAAATAATAATTTACACACAATATGCATTAAAACATGAGGGAGCATGTCAAAGACCGAGATCCTGCTAGAAATTTAGTAGACCAAAATCTGCAGGGGATTGTTAAAGTGTAAGTGACAATGTGTGTGTGTGTGTGTGTGTGTGTGTGTGTGAGTGTGTGTGGTATGTATGTTTGTATGTAAAGGGAAGTAAGGTGAGTTTAGTTTTTAGAAGTTTCTTGTGTGATTCTGGTGTGTAAAAGATTCGCATATCATTATTTCCACCATCACTACCAAATTCACTCACTGAAGATCATGCTGCTTTCTTTCCCCGCAAACACTTCCTAGGTGACTAATCACCCTCTTGTGAAGCCTTCCTCCTATATATCCATTTCTGAATTTCCACTTCTCAATACCAAACCCAAGGCACTAAACTGGGGCTTACAAGCTTTTCTGGCCCTACTCTTCTTATCTCTTAAAAACATATGCTCTCTACCTGATATGGAATTCTGTGCTCAGGGCATGACATGTTATCAAGGTGAAAATACAATGGGGCTCTCTGCCTAAGAGATTCTTACTGAAATTATCTACATGATTAAAAGTGAAGACTTTGACTTTAAAAGTTTACTCCGGAGTACAAAAATGTGGCATCATTTTTCTCCACCTTTAAGTAACTGATTCTTTTGCTAACATAGTCTCACTTGGATAACTTCTGGTTTGCTCATTTTTCAAAATACAGTAATGCTAATGATTAGAAAGCTAGCTTTAACTTCACACATGCTTGGGGCATGGCATAATAGATTTTTCAAAGGATCAATTTGCATCTTTTTTTGGTGTCAACATACTACCACATTTCCAAGCCAAACTATTTTCCTATATGCTAGTGAATTTATATGTTCATTTCTTTTTTAAACTGAAATCTTTATTGGTACATTACATATACACATCATGGTTGCACTCCATAATGAGGATTTGTACCAGTATAAGACACAACTTAATTCTCATTTTTTCCCATAGCCCTACCCACCCTACCACCCCCCCTATATACATAAAATTTGTTTCCTTTCTTTTTTGTTATAATATCATTATTTTTCCCCTTCACCCTATTTTACATTGAGCATTTTCTATTTCACAATATATAACATACAATTCTAGGACTCATTTACTTCTTTATTTTCTCATACCAGAGAAAAGATGCAATATGTACCTATCTGTGACCCATTTATTTCACTTATGAGGATATCCTCAAGGTATGTCCATTTAAGTATAAATGATTCTAACTTACCATTTTTTATGGCAGAGTAATACTCCATTCTGTAGAAGAACCACAGCTATTTTGTCCAGTCTCCAGTTGATGGACACTTGGGTTGTTTCCATATATGTTCATTTCTTAATCTTTTCAACATTTCATGAACTCTGTTCTAAACAACAAACTCACCTATTGTTTTGGTAATGATCTTTGTCTCTCTTGACCTTCGTCCAACAGTGGTAATTTTAGGAGTCAAAACTGAAGTCATTGGATATTTTTTTGGGGGGTTTTGTATTAGGAGTTGATCTCAGGGCTTGACAGTGAGCTACAGCCCCTGACCTTTTATTTTTATATTTTATTATTACTTTTTAAAATTTTGAGACAGACTTAGTAAGTTGCCTGAGTAATCTTCCTGCCTCAGCCTATAGAGTGCTGCAATTAAAGGTATACAACAATACAACCAGCTACCAATATTTTGTTTCTGTATTTCAGTATGGCTATTTTTGACTTTCTGTTTAGTCCACTTTGGTATCAAAATAATCCTATACAGTAAAATAATAAAATTTCATATGTAAGCAACTACCTGGACCAGAAATGCTTTAAAATTTATACCCTGGGTGATTGAGATATATTTTATTCTTGTCACAAAGAATCTTCATTCAGTTAGTAATTTGCATTCAATAGAGACATACAGGAATTTATTTACTAATTATGATCTCAAGACAGAGAAAGACACATATTTATTGTAAGAGTGTAGGGCATATTTCAATTTGGAGATGCATTGTGGGGAAAAGTCTAATATAAGGAGGAAACATCTTTCCATTAACCTGAGTATATTATGTGTGAGTATATTATATATTATATTTTGGGTGATTGAAAACCATTAGATAGTGTAAACTTCCTATTTTCACTGAGCTCACTTTCTAGGCTCAAAGATAGAAAAATCTGAACTGTGGTTTCTTTTTTTGAGACAGGGTCTCGCGTTGTAGTTCAGGCTGGCCCTGAGCTCAGGCTCAAACTCACATCACAGCAATCCTCCTGCCTCTGCCTCACGAATGCTGGGCATACGGGAGTGAGCCACCACCCCCGGCACTGTGCTATGTGGTGTTGATTGCTGCTGGCCATCCACTCCCAGTATTGTATGTGATTACTGGGGAATCAAACCCGGGCCCTTGTGCTTACAAGACAGGCGCCAGAACCACTGAGCTAACTCCCTGGCCTCTTGAACAGTGGTTTCTGATCAATAGTTTCAAGTGTGAGTCTTCTGGGTTTTTTTAGTGCTTGATATGTAACTGCCAATATTTGTAGTGGAGACACATTTACCTGCCTGACATTGGCTGTCTCTTCTAGGTTTTAATGTTATGATATGACTTAAATCTATGCATAACAACAAGAGTTGAGAAGGATATGAAGAAAGAATTTACCTGGTGAAAATCCTAAGCACCAGGAAGTTTCACATAATCACTTTTAATAAGACTCTTGGTTAATTTTAGAACAACTGTTTTCTAGCACAATAACATCTGTCAAACGCGAATCATCTCACGGTTCCGACAATACGAATAGACATTTATATTATCTAGAATGCAGCAGGTAGATATTGCCATTATGAGAAAAGAGCAAAGGTGATAAGGATGTCCCATTTCTGGGTGCAGTCTGGTCACATTTCATTTTAATGTGATTAAGGGCCATTTGACAATTTAATCACAATGGCACCTCCCATGCCTGGAACACTTAGCCTGGGACAGAAGACTGAACACTGACATTTGCTTTTTTCTCCCTCCCTATGTGCAGTGGGTCGTTGTCACTCCAAGCAGGGTGTTTCAACAGAAAAGATTATGGCTAAAGCATTATAGTGAGTTACCCTTGGTCAAAGGTCAGGGGACAGGTGCAATAAACCTTTATCACTGTGAAGCAACACTTCATTCATTTTTGGTGATGTCAGCTCTGCACAGTCATTCTGCACTGAAATGAAGTGAGAACTTGGCTTGTAATTGAGGCAGCAGATGCTGTTAAAATGGCTCATCCCTCATGTTCCTATGGACACTGGTCTTAACCCACATGAACTGAGAAAGCAATGTTAGCCTGAGGGTACCAGGCTTATATGGTTTCTTAGATATTTTACTTAATTACTGCCCTTAGTGCAAACATTTTATTTCCATTTCATAGGTGAGAAAACTGAGACTCAGAGACACTGAATTCCTAATTACTTGAAACTATGTGCCATTTAGGAATCTGAACCTTTTACCATATCTTCTTCATGCCCGGGAAAAATTAAAGCAGCAATAGGAGAGCATTAATAGATGCCCTTTTGTACAGCTTCTTGCCCTATAACAGCACCTGAAACTGCATACTTTTCCTTCCTGCCAGTAATCATCATCAAAATGTCTGTGCTGTTCTGTAAAACTAATATGTGCACTTGTATACTAAATTCCATATCCTCTCACCCACTTAAGGGCAGCTCTGCAGAAACTGACTCTGTACATACTCAGGTTTTATATACTATTCAATTATTCTCCCTGATGTGCAAATATGCTGTTCCCACTCCCTCTTAGCCAACTCTTCTCTCTGCCCAGTTCCTCTTGTCAGGTTCCAGCCCCTCCCTCTCTTCACTGTCTTCTAACATGTTCCTAGAATTATGACCACGTTCACTGTCTCTGATGACTTTCCTCTCCTTCTCTGTTAAAACTATCCAAATAGGCTCCATTGAAACTGCTTCTATCAAGGTTTTATATGACTTTCTTGTTACAAAATTTTATAGGTTATTCTCAGTTCTCAATGTGCTTAGCAGCAGCATTTCACACAGCTGATCATTCTGTCCCTTTGGTGTATTTACTTCATGAAATTAGAGTAAAAATACACTTTTTTATTTTCCTCTTGTCCCTCTCCACTTCCTTCTCCTTCACCTCACATCTTACATCCACCTTCTTTTCTGCATCTCATCATATGGGAGATGCCCAGCAGTCAGTCTGTATGCTAGCTCTCTTTGCATGTCTCTCCGCCCTGTTACACTTCTTTCCTCTGTGCTGATGAGCATGCATTTCCTGTCTGCACCACTGTCACAGATTCTAGACTGGCACATACAAGTGTCTCATAAACATCAGCATTTACACATCTACTGAACATGGTCTTGGGAAATAGTCAAAATCATATCCACCTGGTCATCAATAGTCTTGATAATTGTTTCCTTCACTGCTTTTCACCAACACTTAGAACTTTTAGAAGATATTTGACAAATATTTGTTATCTAAACGAACTAATGAATAAATGCCTACTGCTTGGCATGGTTACCAAGACTAATTTTTGGAATTCAATAAATTATTCTTGGATAAATGGATAAACAAGGGAAAGAATGTCTGGCCATGATTTGGATTGTAGCTCAATTCCATCTCTATCAGACCTAATTTTAATCTATTTAAAAATACAAAGAATTTCAAAACAAGAATTACCATAAAGTAATTACTCAACTATTTGCTGTTTAAGTCAGTGATCTCCCATTCCTATTTTCTAGCTACTCTATTGTCGTTATCAAATTCCCCTACAAATTATTATAGCATCACCTTGTTTAGTTAGTTATTAACTGTTTATTTTTCCCAACATGAGCAGAAGAACTTTGTTCATCACTTCATAATTAGTAACGTTTAGCACACAATACAAATTTATTGATATTTATGAGGTGAATAAATGACTGTAATAAAAGATACTGTCTCTAAGACTTAAATTGGGGTGTTTGGTTATAAAGCTATGAGGGAGGAAAACAGAAACAAAAGCCAAGATTGACAAATTAGTTTTCACAAAATAGGCATAATCTAATCCAGGGATGATAGTGTCTATATTTCTATGAAGAAATTTTGTGGCATGACACAGAAGATTTAATTTCTCTACCTTCAAATTCATTTCCAGTGTCTTTTCTTTCTTTTTTTTTTTCTAGATGTAGAGAGGCAATACTAAAACAATTTGTCTTAATCCTCTTTTCTTTGATTCTCAATATGACATGGTTTTTAGACTTTTTTCTAGTTATATTGTGCTATTTTAATTCCACAAATATGTTGCCCTTCTGTACTTTATACATGGAAAGAAAAAGAAATGAAAATATGAAGCCTCATCTTTCAAGTACTAACTTTTGCTTTTACCTAAAAAAAAATTGCTCCTACTGAGAATGTATGTTCTGCAGGACTAAAGATTGCTAATCCCTGTCTGGTACTAGGTTTTCTCACACTCCAAATGCATGAGTTTTGTTGTTGTTTGTTTTCCATTTTTAATTAACAAGCCTACAAGTTACATAGTGATTATGTTCATATCTCACTGTCCTTTTCACCATCCCTACCCAAACTTGACACAA
>PVIR01036011.1:0-16078 GCA_004026965.1 Petromus typicus
TATTGTCTGATTTTTAAATAGCGTCTGAATCTGTACTACTTGAGGGTTGTATGGGATGAAGAGTAGAAGGTAAAAGTTAGGAAAAGCCCAGCATTAACCTTACTTTGCGGCTTGTTTGCTAATCTGGGATGGGTTAGTCAATTTTGTTGAGGTTCAGACTCTATCCATTGAATAGAGAGATTTCCCAGAAAAATTATTTCATGAATTAGAGATAATATATGCAAATAACATATATTGATGAAACAGAATAAAAAGTCAGTAGCGTACACTATTATTTACGGTCTTCCCCACCTCTTCTAGCATTTGTCCTCTGCTACCAAATGCTGTAAATAAAAATTTTTCCATTAATGCGTGTAGTCTCACTAACTATAATTTGAGTAATATATCTTCCCGATTGAATTTGAATCTCAGCATCAAACTCAGTTCGTTCAACTGACAGAAAATGACTGGCCCATAATAAATGCTCAATAAATTGCTGTGGACTGAAAGGTTTATTGATTTGAAGTCCCAAAGCAGCTGGATTTCAGAATGAGTGCAGAGAAAGTACGCAGTGGAAATAGCCTAGGAATGGCCTTCTAGACCAAGTGATTAATTTCACATAATGTCCCACTTAAACTTCCTTCCTCAACAGACTCTAGGATATCAATTCTAAGGGTTAACCTTACACAGTAACATGGAGCAGTGTCCTCCCTTTCTTTGTAAATACTTCTGTGACTCAGTGGCCTTACTTAAAGCAGTCATGGAAAGGGCAGAAAAGAACAAGGACCTGCCTTCTTTCTTTAAAATTAGTCATTACTATAGAATTTTTTAAAGTACTGTTATTCTCTCCAAATGGGATTTTTATAAGTGACAGGAAGTAATTTGGGTGACAGTTTGTTAATGAATACACTGCATAGATTTAAACCTGAATGTTATTCTACCACTAACGGGTGCACAGAAAGATAGATGTATTTAGTCATAATTACATAAAGGATTGCTTTTTATGAAGAGTAAGGTTTATTTTCTCCTTTTTGGTGACAAGTTCCTAAGGTCCATTTCCTGTTATCTTAGTACTAAACTTTCAGGAGTCCAGGATAAAGAATCTGTGGATCTGGGTTACTCAAACTAAGATATGTAGGGATCACAGTGTCCTGGCAAACACAGTAGCGTTATGGGCTGACAGCCTTTGAAAGGCCTTATGAATAGAAAGTGGGCACATAATAAGCACAAAGGTAAACTTGTGAGTATGTTCAGCAGTTAAAAGTTGTTATTAGAGCTTTTTCCTGAGAATTTCCCAAAAGAAAAGTTTACACTTTTGAGATATAAGCTGTACTCCTCCAGGGCGTAGTCTTATTTCCATCAGACAGTTGATCTTTTTTTAAAAGCAAACTGAATAATAATGCTTAATGCAGCAGAAATAATTATCATTAACAACATTATACTTTGTAATTAGAAAAAAAAAACTTTCCAAATACAGTGATATGCAGAGCTAGCCTGAGCGGGAGTGATGATTCCTCCATATATTAAGTAGAGAAAACAGAAGTGCAGCATCTTAAACGAGTTAAGAGACAAACATATGCTGAATTAGGAACTGGCAGAGCTCAAACTGCCGTCAAGTCTTTGCCTTCTTACCTACATCATGAAGTGTAGATGTAAATCCCATGGAGAATCTTATGTTACTCAGAACTGTCCGGACAAATGGAGCCAGCCTCACGTTGCAGATAAATAGGGAGACAAGTACACAGACAGACACACTCATAGGGGAAGAAAGATTCATTTTAGGAGGTGACTTGTGTGATTGTAGAGATTTGGCAAGTCCAGCGTCTGGTGGGTAACATGGCAAACTGGGGCCTCACGGAAGTGCTGGGGAGGTCTAATGGCCATCAACTGGCAAAATTCTTCCTTTCACCAAATTGGATGAGACTCACCCACATTATGGAGGCTGATTTGTTATCCCAAACCCATTGGTGTAACTGAATCTCATTCAAAACACAACTTCACAAAAGAACATTTGACCAGATACCTGGGCAACCTGGTCTACCCAGCTGACACATAGTTAATATTTGGAAGTGTTTCAAGCCAAAATGTATAAAAGAATATTTGATGCAGTTAGTTCAATCAAGAATACCACTAGGAAAGTCAGTGATCCACCCTTCCGATTTCATGTGCTGAGTGTTTCTATTGAACTTTATCAGCTTTGGTCCTTCTCTTACATACTTCAGACTATGTCAGGTCACCATGGAATTAATATTCTTTGTTCACACATTTCTTACCTGACCTGTCATGGCAAGTGAAGCATAATAATTGGCTCAACTGTAACCCACACTTTAGGAGGAGTTTCTAGAAACATGAAAGAATAAAGAAGAATAGCCTAAAGTTTCTACTTCTACCTCTACTGCTGTGTGCCACATAGTGATGAAGTGGACATTGTCTTAGTCTTAGAGTTGAAAAAATAAAAGTTTAGAGACACTACGTAATAGGTGCAGGGTCACACAACAGAATAGAGTATAGCTGGAACGCCACAGTTCTCTTTGGTTACATTTCCATTGCATTACATCTTCCAAAGGTCTTTGTACTTCTGATGGAAATAGGCTGGCAATTTCCGGTCCATTTATCTCATTGCCGTTCTTCGTTGCTCTGAGCATATGCTCAGCCTCAATTTTCACTGGGAACTGCTCTACACTGCTCTGGAACTTTTGTTCTGATGGGATAATTTACAACCACAGACTTGACAATACAGAATGAGCTCTAGTCTTTATTAAATTATACTGTACGGTATTCATTTTTTATTTGACACAATCTGATCTATAATAAGATCTTTGATTATGTATGCTTAGAAAGTAATATTTCATTCATCAGGAAATCACATCTGGAAAATCAGATGTAACATACTATAAATTAAACCTCATGGAAATTAAAGCCTGGATTTTTAAACTTTGGCTCTCTATTGACTTGTTGGCAGAATGGCAGAAGATATGGGAGTTTGTGTACTTAAGGGCTAGTCTCTTTTTGCTCTGGCTGCCAGAGATCCAGATTTATTTGAGTATCTATCCCCTACCCTACCCTGTAAGTTTTGAAGAAGTGTGTATTTACTCCAGCTATAGGATACAATACAGCTGGTCTAACCCAGTCATGATATTTCCAATCTTTTGGCCACTGATTGGTTTAGACCCAGCTGTAAGCCATGATCGGCAATTTGAAAAACAACAACAACAACAAGTTTATTCATCTCTAAGAAGAGATCTGATAAACACACTGCCATTCTCTGGCTGATGGAAAAATGGAAGCTCCGCATTTCCTTAGATGGCTCTGAGACACTGGCTGCTCACCCAGCTGTTAGATCTGATCTTTTATGTCATGTGAAAAGGATATTTTTAGTTTCCTATTAAACATTTGATTTTAGAATATAGTTAGATGTATATAAAATTCTGAAGATAATGAAATTTCTGTATACTCCATATTTATTTTCTCCTTTACTAATTTGCATGGATGTGATAAACATGTCCCAGTTAAAGAATAAGTACTGATACGTTATTATTAATGAAAGTCCACACTTTATTCTGGGCTTCTTTTAAGTAAAATTGATTTTTAAATTATTAGTATCATTAATTCCAAACCCCTTTGTATGGTATATATTAGTATATTAGAAATATCATGACAAGTTACCAACCATTGTTGGTAACAATTGTGTTAATTGTGTGGTTGAAATGGACAGAAACTTACTCTTTAGATGTTCTGGGAATCAGCAGTTTGAAATCCATGTGTCAGTAGGTTGTCTTTTTTTGGAGGATCTGAGGATCACTCTGGCCCCTGTCCGTCCCAGCTCTTGGCCCAGGAAACCCTCAGCAGCCCTTGATTTACATACTACATCATCCCAGTCTCCACGTGGCTTTCCTCTTAGGAGTTTCTGTATTTTATCACTTTCTGTTCTCGATCCTAGAAGCTCATGACCTGAGTCTGGAGACACCCAAAGTCCAACCAGGTCTTATCTAAATATCCAGAGATTTTATTTCCAATTAGAGCCATTTTCACAGGTGTGAAGGGTTAAGGCTGAAACATGGATCCGGAGCCAATAGTGAATCCAGTACATAGAGCCAAAGGTTTGAATTCAGGTACATAAGAGATAGCATCAGTAAGTTTTATTGCAAATAATCTGACATACAATACTTATGCTTTACAGTTTTTTTTTTTTAGGATGTAGATAATCCCTACATTTAATTCCTATTAATTATTCACCATTGTTCACCATTAATTATTCACCATTATTCACCATTAATTATTACCATTATGGACAACACAGACAGATATTTTTAATAGATAATTCCTACATTTAATTCATATTGACTATTCACCATTATTCGAACAACACGGACAGATATTTTTAATATACCCCCTTTTTGACTAATATTTAATCCTAAAGACTAATGGACACATTACTTTATTCTTTTTTAAATTGAACTTTTTGTTTCATTTGTTGCTCTGTAGATCCTAGGGGCTAAATATTTGGAATCCTAGAGCTCAGGATCATCTTGGTAATGATTCTTGAATAGCCTTCTGTTTTCTTATTTTAATGGAATGTAAATTTCATTTGTTTTCCTTGAAAAGCCAGAATGTAGATGACAAAGAAGGAGGCTCAGAACCTCTTGTTAGTTGCTTTGTTTCTGCCTTGTCTTTCATCCTCATTAGCACTTTGATACCTATGTAATATTAAAAAATCTTTCCATTTTCATTCCTAAAAATTCGTTAGAAAATTAATAATTTTTTCAACATATGATTGAGCAAAAATTCAAATACCAGATTAATGAGTTCTTTTTTTCCCCCTTTCAAGCCTTTGAATACAATAAGAGGTTTTTAGTTTTAGTCTTCTAGAGTCTGAAGAAAGGAATTGTGTATTTAGAGCTTTGCAAAAGGCAAGTTATAATTTCTTTGTTGTTCTTTCTGATACTACACAGGTGGTGGACATGAGACTTTCAGATTCAAAATCTAAAACTCCCAAACTCTAAAATATTATGTAGCCCACTAACGTTATTTTATTTGGTCTAGTCATTACAGATTGGATCCTGGCCCATGGAGCCAAATTCCACCATTGTGCTTTTGTTTTTCAAAACAAAACATTTTTCATTTTAAATAAATGTCAATAAAAATAATGTGATTTTTTTATTGGCCTTTTAAAGAATTTACAGCTTGTAAAGATCTCTGTATAATCCTCTGCATTGTGGTGAGGCAAATAAGTATAGAAGTCCTATGTTAAGATTCAAAATGTGGAACTAGCAAAATATTTATTCACTAACACTTTAACTTCATTTAGTGATTTGGTTTATGGGTTAACTTCAGCAGAGAATGGAACCCCAAGAGAATATTTGTGAACTATAGATTTTGTTTTGATGAAGTACTGTAATGTTTTGGCATCATTTTCTGCTGTTCTATGACTTTTGCTATAATCACCTATAAGTAGATCCAAAGATATCAACATATTTATCACAGTCCCCTGGGTTTGCTTGCATTAGGTTATACCTGTTAACATGTGTTAGGGTAATTCTAAGGAACTTTCTGCCACTTTAAGATTTGTGAGGTAGATAATGCAAAATAAAGTTTACTGAGTGAAAGAAAGCTTATTACACCAAGTACGTGAAGCATAATGAGTAAAGTTCACACAAAAATAGTTAAGACCACTCATCGTGTGACAGCAATCTGGGTTTGACACATGGCAGCCCATTGAACATCAGAGTGATTAGCAGGGGGAGCCAGGTAAACGGTTAGCTCTCAGTTTAACAAGGATGATTATTCCCATTGAATTGGACAGTGCTAATGAAGATATAGAACATTTCCACCAGTCTGCTGAGGAATTGCCTGGTTTAAGACATTTGACTACTTGCCATAAAGAATACCAAACTCATGAGGTCTCCTCAGAAGCATTTCGGCCAGTTGAGGTGCATCACTGTGCATATCGCTGATCACAGTGGAAGTAAGAGGGTCAGAGTTATGCAATGTTGTTTTGGTTAGATGGAGACAACTACTAGCTCAGGAACTGCAAGATACAGGGGACCACTGGATTTAGATCTTAAAAGATGGACAGTAGAATGACAGATTGAGATGAGGTAAAGATATGGTTTGAAACACATGGAAGGAGGGAATGAGTATGTATTGCTTTAATATAGAATCTACTTTGGGTACAGTCTCGGACTACACAGTGAGAATTATGGCTAGGAAAAGATGTGTGTCAGATACAGGGAAGGACTGCATTGGAGGATCAGAGAGTGAAATAATATTCTCTAGAAGCTTTAAATCAACTGCAGAGTCAGATTTTAGTGGCTAAGAATGTTACTGCTCTTTATACTACATCAAATATGGACTGAATTTGTTCCACAATTCTGGGGAAGATAGTAGGGGTCATCGTCCTCACTTGATGTGCAGGTCATAAACAGAAGCACAATCTTGCCAAATGCTTCTGCTTCTGAACTGACCTGTTCGTGAACAGGAGCATTCAGGGGCCGAGACAATACTATGTCATGCTATGAGCCAACCAATTCTTTGTCAGTGGTTGATGAAACTTTATGTGGAGTAAGTCCAAGGTGCTTTTCTCACTCACATATTTAACATGAGATATTTTTACTAACAAGAGAAACTTGAAAAACTACAATGTTAAAATGTGTGCTTTTGCTGAGGCATCACTTTGAATGATGTAGATTTATAGCTAGTTCAGAGCTAATAACTTACCTAGTCCCTCAGCCAAGAGGAACATTTGTTGTCTAATCACATTCTCATCACATATTATCTGAGAACTGTCACAGTGATATAAGGCATTGACATGCGACTTAAGAGTGTCCCCTATTCTAATGTTAGGAATTTACATCATTCAGATATCATGAGGATTTTCCAAAATTCCTTCACCTTAAGAAATTGTTCACACTCCAACTCCTGATTTGAAAAATGATTCTGAAAGCTGGTGATTAATATATTTTATTGATCACCAGTAAGGTTAGCGTAGCAGTCATTTTTATTAAAATTATTTAAACAGGGCCAGGGAGTTATCTCAGTGGTTCCGGCACCTGTCTTGCAAGTGCAAGGACCCGGGTTCGATCTCCGGTATCCACATACCATACTGGGCGTGGAGACTCACGCCCAGCGGCAACCAGTACCACATACCATAGTGCTGGGTGTGGTCGCTCACACCTGTAATCCCAGCACTTGGGAGGCAGAGGCAGGAGGATTGCTGTGATGTGAGTTTGAGGCTGAGCTCAGGGCCAGCCTGAACCACAAAGTGAGACCCTGTCTCAAAAAAATAAATAAAAATAAAATAAAATTATTTAAACAATATAAGAACCATTTATATATAATGCTCAAACCCATCTATTATATGTCTTAAACTCTTAAATTTGTCAGAAGTTCAGGACACACTCCATATCTGATTTTTTGATATGCTCATGTGGTTAACCCTGGCCCACTGTGTTATCTAACAGTCTTTTGGCTATAATATGAGTGAGGGGGTAGGTACAGAACAAGCTTGAACAACATCCAGCAAAAATATTATATTTGGCTAATGCCATTTTCAGACACATATTTTCCTTTTACTGTTAGACAGTAAATTTCAAGAAATACAAATACAGTCCTTTCTTTTTCTTTCAAAACACATTTGGGTTCATCATAATTCATGCTGGCTGCACATTCACACTTAGACTGCTGCTGCTGGGCTTTATCTGCATTTGGAGAAAAATAATTTTCTATTTTTTGACTGTAGGAGACAAAGAGACATGATGCATAAGATGAAGTGACTTTCAATAGGTGGTACAATGGTGAGAATTATCATTTGCTTGAGATCTTCGCTGTCTTTCCGATTGGAAAGATGATGTATGTTTGAGCATCCATCTGACTTCAGGGAGATTTTGAATGTCCTTATGAGTATTTTTGGAAGGCAGGTACAAGTCATCATAATAATCTATAACACTCAGCTAACTTGCATTTATTTAAGATTTGTTGTTACTTTCTTCTCTTTTACAACCCACTCTCATTTTTGTCAAAAATGATATAATATCCAATGAAAATTGAAAGTATTGCTAGAACAGAGATTTCCAGACATTCTTAGAAACATATCCTTATAGTTTAATTTTTATCCCTCTGGGTTTTTGTTATGCACTTTCATTTTCTCCTTCTGTTAATTTCTTTCTCATCTTTTTCTCCCTTCTGAATCCTCAAAGTAGTGTTGGCTTGTTTGGTTAGAATAAAAAATTATTTGACTGAATAACTCTTCCTGGAGGAAATGGCTTGAACACTAAGTTAATTTTGTCTTTCTTTCACTGACAAACATTTTTTTTTTCTGACAAACATTTTTTAAAACTTTTTAAAAACTATGTCAAAGTTGGATGTGCTTACTAAGTGAACTTGAGTTCTAATTTGTTCCCAGTCAAAGGATTTCCCTGCCAGATGTCTGGTTTGGAAACCATTCAGTATATCAAGTCAACAGAGATTATCAAAAACTTATCTAAAATGTAACAAATAATTCTCTTAAAGCTCTGGTAAAGGATCGTCTTTACTTGAACTCAAATATTCAAAATCAGTTGCCAGTTAGTCTTGAGGAATAGCAGGTATACTTTTTTCACTTTATTGAGTTTATTGGTACATTTTAGGAATACATTATGATCACATTCCTCATTCAGAATTTCTAGCTGTACATGATATATCTTGACTCTTATTTTCCCCATTACCCTGCCCTCCCTCAACTTCCAACCCCCTATACACATAACCTTTGTTTCCATTTTTTTCTTTTCTACCATCAAATTTTTTCCTTCTCTTTTTCCTTTCCCCTGCCCCCCATTTCCCTTTTCTTTTGAACATTTGCTTCCTATTTGATAATACCTATCAAACAGTTCTAACCTCATTTAGACCTTCAGTGTCTCACACTAGAGAAACAGTAGAGTATTTACACATCTGTGTCCTGCTTATTTCACTTAGGAATATAGTCTCAATGTGCATCCATGTAGCTATAAATCTTATTTATCATTCTTTATGGCTGAGTAATACTCTATTTTATATATATTTTTAAAACCACATCTTCTTTGTCCAGTCTCCAATAATGAGCTTTGGTGGTGTTTCCAAGATTTAGCTAATACAAACTGAGCTGCTATAACCATGAGTGCTCATATGTCACTGTGGTATAATGCTTTTAATTCTTTCATAATTTTACCCAGCAGAGAAATATCAGAGTCAAATGGGACCTCTGATCTTATTTTTCTTAGGACTCTGCTCACTGATTTCCCCAGTGTTTACGTCAGTCAACATTCTCACCAATAGTGGAGGAGACTTCCTCTCTCCTCATAGCTGTGTAGCATTTGTAGTTGGTTGACTTCTTGATAGTAGCCATTCTTGCTGAAGTGAGGTAAAATCTCAGTGTTGTTTTTATCTGCATCTCTTGAATGATTTGTGCTGTTGAATATTTCTTCCTTTTCTTTGCTGATTTTACTTCTTCATCTGAAAAATGTCAGTTCATATCAGATGCCCACTTTTGAACTGAGTCTTTAACTTGTAGGGGGTAATTTTTGTGTTCTTTATATATTCTAGATAATAGAATATATATTTTTGTATTCTAGATAATAGACCTTTGGCTGAGGAACAGCTGGTAAAATTTTTTCCCCAGGTTGTAGGTTGTCATTTTGCTGTTGGTGGTTTCTCTTCCTGTACAGAAGCTTTTTACTACGATGAATTTCCAGCTGTTGATTCTTTCCACTGGTTCCATTAGCATAGGGAAAGGCTTTATGGACAACAGGTATTGACTCTTCCCCATATAATTCTTCCTCCTAACCTGGATAATGGTTCCTAAAGAACCGTGTGTTCCAGCCCTTCTCAGATATGAGTCCTGGGAGTATTCTGCACTGTGGACAACTATTCCAAAGGGACATACTTTCCAGTTTTGAGCAGGTTTTTCTCTTTGTTCTGATGTGTGATTTTTCCTCCAAAGCAAAGCACTGACGTGGGTGGTAGAATGTTTTCTCTGAGGGTAGAGTGGTAGTTGTGCAATGAATTTTCAGCAACATATCAGGATTTGGGGTTGATACTTCTCTTTTGAGTTTTTTTTTTCTTTTCCTTTATTGCTTGAAACACAGATTTTCATTGTCCCCATTTTTGGTTTCAAGATTTTTTGAGTCCTACAGAGGCCATGTTGGCTGTGTACCTACAGTGAAGTTAGCAAGGTTGGGCTTCATCTGAGAAAGATATCCTCAGCTTTAACCTTCTGGGACTTTCAAAATGTAAATTCATCCAGCAGATTTTTTCAATAGCCTACAAATGTTAGTGATTACTTGCAAGACTATAACTCCAAAGGAATTGACATTCGCCAATTTTTTATTCCTTTCTCCTTTCACTCACTTCTTTATGTCTTCAAGCCTAAGAGACTTTTTAAGATGTCTCTCCTTAGGCATCTTGGTTTTTTTTAGCCATCACCTCCGCTTCAGCCCTGGCCTGCATATTCCAGACTCCCAGAGACTGTGGATGTGTCCTTAGGTCTCCAAGACTGTGACATCATCTTCTGTTCCTGGTAACATTTGTATCCCCATCTAAAACTGTCTGCCACACCAGTCCACTGGCTGATGCAAAGCAGCCATGGTACGTAACCAGACTGCCAACTGGTGCAGGCAAGCAGTTCAACCTCTCATGACTGAAAACATACTAAAATTTCATGATATCACAGTCAAAACACATTGCCGCATTCAAGTTTTAACATAATTCTTTTCAGCTTCAAAGTCAGTAAATATTTAACTGATTACAAGAGGCTGGACATTTTGCTCGGTGATGGAGATATGGAAGTGAACAAGATGTGTAAGATTTCTGTCTGAGAGGTAAATTGTTCTACCCACAATCCACCTAAGTAGATTTAAAGTAAGAAGTGCCTTATTCTCTATGTTGCCATGTATATTTAACTTCACATAGCAAAAAAGACAGAAAAAAATCATATAATCTAATAGAAAAAATGTTCAGCTACTAAGGTACTTAAAGGTTGAGAAAACAGAGTTGGAAAGCATTAAGCTTTGTAGTTTGAATGGGAAAGAACCAGTTTGTAAAAATAAAGAGAAAGATTTGACGTTGATCCAACCTTCTCTTTATCACAGTTTCTAGAATGCTGCTTATAGCTGTTCACTTAGCCAGGTAGTATGATATTTTACCTTCTTATTATTTAAAGCTGAATCACTTTTACATATTTATGAGTTCATTAATTAGACACAATAGTAGAAAATGGTCCAATGTGTTAATCCTTATATTATTCTAATCTCTATTAATAAACAGTTTTATTATATAAAATAAAAAGATTAAATGAGTTCTCTAATTTATCTTAACTTTTTATGTTTTAAATTATGTATGCAGAGAGAGGGAGAGGAGAGAAAAAAATCAAAAACTATGAAGAAAAGAGGATAAATTAGTAGTAATTCAATGAAGCCTAAAAGCATCTTATTGAAATGTGCACTAATTTTATGGGCACTTTTAGATGAAGAGGCTAATGCCTCAAAGAGCTGGACAGCATGCCCAATGGGGCCCAGGTGGTAAGGGCATGGATGCTATTTGATCTTGTCTACTTAAGTGCGAAGGTTTGTTTTAACTTGTCCAAAAAGTTGTTCTATCAGGATAACTTTGAGTGATTTTTGGATATTGTGGTCATTTCTTTTGATTATACGGTGGTTCAATAAATACTGAACATTCTTGTCCACTGTTTATAGCAAATAATACCTAGAAATGACATGACATATGCAACTGGCATTTTACAAGCTTCCATCCAGAGTTACTTTACACTGTTAACATTGACCTAAAATATTCCATCCATCAGCTTCAACACTGAACATCATTTTACTAGTCTTGTTTCATCTGTCTTGATATTTATTTTGTTTGCTATAATATATTAAAGAAATCTTGATAAAACATCATTTCATGGGCATTTCAGTCTTTACCTTGAGTAGGTAGAACTGAACTGTATAGAGATTTCCTGTCCTTTTCTTGCAGTGTAATGGTTGAGGAAATAGGATACTTTGACCTCAAAAGTTTTCTATGACCTAGATTTAAAAATTAAACCTAGTGTTGTTGTTTAATCATTTCTTCACCCCTTTTTTGTTCACCCCTGTTTGATTGCTGGATCCAAAGGCTTGCAGGCATCTGGATTCAGTTTTGGGAGGCAAGAACATTTCTGTCAGTGGCACTGTAGATCATATCGAGAGTGTGGGACTTGCTTTCTCCACTATCTGTGGGGATGAGATCGGTCCCTGCATTCGGTCTTGTGTCTTTTTTTTTTTTTTAATTTTTTAATCTTTATTGGTACATTATATGTATGCATCATAATTGCACTCCATAATGGGGATTTGTACCAGTATAAGACACAACTTAATTCTCATTTTTCCCATAGCCCTACCCACCCTACCACCCCCATATACATAAAATTTGTTTCCTTACTTTTTTGTTACAATCTTATCATTTTCCCCCCTTCACCCTATTTTACAATGAGCATTTTCTATTTCACAATGTATAACATACAATTCTAGGACTCATTTACATCTTTATTTTCTCATACCAGAGAAAAGATGCAATATGTACCTATCTGTGCCCTATTTATTTCACTTATGAGGATATACTCAAGGTATGTCCATTTAAGTAGAAATAATTCAAACTTATTATTTTTTATGGCAGAGTAATAGTCCATTCTGTAGAAGAACCACAGCTTTTTTATCCAGTCTCCAGTTGATGGACATTTGGGTTGTTTCCAAGCTGTAGCAATCACAAATTGGGCTGCTTTTACTCTTTATCTTTCCCCCATTTTTTCTTCCTACCCAGAAACTGGTAACTCATTGTTTCATATGTTTAGGATTTCTACTAATATTGATTTTTAAAAACACACCAGTCTTTGAACACAGCCTTAGTAAATTGCTTGTCTATTGTTCACTGTTATTTCTTGTGATGTTTTAAATAATTAAATTTGTAGTAGTAGTATGTGTGTGTGTGTGTGTGTGTGTGTGTGTGTATATATATATATATATATATATATATATTTACATAGAACATTTTAAACAGGGAGCATTAATAAAATGCCCTGAATTTAATATAAAAACACTTTTATTATGTTCTGATTTAATTATAACAGTGTCAGTGACTGTTGCAAGACTAACATGTACATTCAATATTTGAAACAAAAATGTGTTAGAAGTTTAAATAAAAAGCATACTTTTCTAAAACACTCAAAGCATAATAGAGTGAAGGAAGAAAAATAATGAGATTATAACCAAAAGAAAGGAAACAAAGTTTATGTATATGGGGGGTGGAGGTGGTAGGGTGGGTAGGGTTATGGGAAAAAATTAGAATTAAGTTGTGTCATATACTGGTACAAATTCTCATTGTTCAATGCAATCATGATGTGCATATGTAATGTACCAATAAAGATTTCAATTTTTAAAAACATACTTTTCTATGCCTGCTTTTTGATAAATTAATTTTCTGTATCAACCATTTCAAACTGATACTGATTTGTTTCATTAAATCTTTCATTGGAAATACCTGATCTTATTAAACATACCTAAATTCAACATTATGAAGAGATAAAAAAAAACTAAGCATAAAATTAATTAAAGTTCTATCATAAAATATTGAAATATTTGCTATTTATTCCAAATAAAATGTAAGCTCTGACACATCATCTTTGTTCTCAAAACACATAACAAATTTTCTTGTAACTTAAAGTTTCCCATGAATACTTTGAGAATTTTTGAGCAATAATTTCAATTCTAATTTAACAAAAGTGAAATTATTATAGAGTGCTTGCTCTAAGCAGTATTCATAAGCAAGTCAAGAGCTTTAGCATGTTTCTTTGAGGGACTATTTGAAAGCCCCCAGAGCTATGAGAATAATTATCTAACCTATAACTGTGACAAGATAATTGTCACCATAATGTTCCCTAACTTTGAAAACATTAATTTAATCCTGTATCTAGTAGCTTTTTTTATAAACCATTGCACATTTTATTTCATATTTAGATATGTATGCAGCTATATCATAAATATACACAAAGCCCCCACTGGAAATTGTATTGGTTTGTTTACAGTGTCATAGTATTTGATAATCTTCTCTGTACCTGTGGTGTCACATGGAATGCCAATATAACATGAATATATATCATAAAGAATGAGAAATGAGATATTTATAGCTAAATAGATGCATATTGAGCCCATACCCTTAAGTGAAATAAATAGGACACTGATGTGTAAATACCATATAATTTCTCTAGTATCAGAAACTGACGGTTTAGATGAGGTTCAGCATATATGGTGGGTATTGTGAAATAGGAGGAAAATGTTCAAAGGGGAAGGAGAACTGGATGTGAGTAGGGAAAGCAAAGGAAAAGAGAAATTTGAAAAGAAAATGGAAACAAAGCTTATGCATGTAGGGAGTTGGAGGGATGGAGGGAGAGAAGGGAAGTGAGAAAAATAAGAATCAAGATATATTATGTACATGTACAAACTGTGAATGAGGAATGTGACCATAATGTATTCCTAAAATGTACCAATAAACTCAGTTTCTTTAAAGAAAGAAAATAAATATGGTTGATACTGACCCTCTCCTCAGACATTATTGTAAAAGCAAATTTCAGGAAGCATAATAATAAACAGTTACAGTACAAAATTTCCAAGTCAGGGTGATTGCAACTTATTTCAAGCAGTACTGAGAACAGGGTTGAAGTATTTGATGTGTCTATTACTCTTTGGGATGCCACTAAAATGTAATAGAATCAGCTGGGGTGTGTTCACTTTTACCTATTAACACAGTCAACAGACAAAATTCTCATTTGTCGCGGCCTCTGTGGCATGCTGCTCTCACTGACCAAACACCAATCTGGATATGTTGTCTCGTGAAGGAAGGAACAGAAGCAATTGAAAATCCCCCGTAGGCAGTTTCCATTGTCTGCATTCATGCTCCTTCTTGGGACTGATCACTTATCTTGCTTGTCCTCTTAACTTCCGTGTGACTTAAGGGACACAGAAATTTAACAACTTGTGTAATCTGTCTTATTTGTAACATGCAGCTAATCTACTTGCTGCAGTCATGTATGGAATTGCTAATAGCACCAGGCAACTCTAATTACTTGACTGACTAGAAACAATTTTCCACAAATTTGAAGACTAAACATGAATTATATAAAATTTTCCAGCCTAGCAGAGGTATCTCCACAACCTATCCCACCAGACTTGATAGAATTGGCTGAAATACATGGGATGTTTATGTATTTATAAGATCCCAGGGATAATTTTTCCAATTTTGATCCAAATGCATAGCATAGAACAGTCAGACTGAAATTAAATATGCTGAGCTAAAGATTGTGTAACTACTCTTCCTGATTTAATGACATCATTAGATTTTGTCACTGGACATCTTTTGAAAGAATTTACATATTTTTCTAGCAAACACTGCTTATCTTCTCCTTTGTCACTAACACCTGTGTGAGCTGAATTAGTCTCTGCTTTTCCCAGCCTCCTTTGCAGTGATGTTAGCCTTGTGACACTAGTTCTGGTCTTTGAAACTTGAGCAGACAACTTTTGGGGAGTTCTTGGATCTTTTGTAATTACCTCCCATAATGAAAGAAGTAGAACCTGCTAGTACTGTTTCTCCTGTTCCATATTGAGAGAAAGCTACAGAAAGCTGTTTGCAGAAAATCCCCTATAACAGAGACCCTGACTGAAGCTGACTTTGGGGAGCTACTTTTGAAATTCAGAAGTCATTTTAAAATTTTAGCTACTATAACTGGATTTATTTTAAGCTAAACACATTTTGGAAAGAAGATGGAACAGTATGTACACACACACACACACACACACACACACACACACACACACACTGGGTGATCAAAGTATGTGATAAATGTTTTTAAAAATTTATTACAGAAAAAAAAACACTACTATGAGTACTTTTCCATATTCTTCCCTTCATTTGAAGCACATTTATCTCATTCCTCTGTCACTCTGAAGTAGTCCTGGAAGTCCTTTTATGAATGGCATGTGATTAAAAATAAGATAAATGCTGTTGCCAAGCACCATCCAATGGAAAAGCAGCCTCTTTAAATACGATGGTGCATTTTTGTCCA
>PVIR01036012.1:0-16082 GCA_004026965.1 Petromus typicus
CAATCCTCCTGTCTCTGCCTCCCGAGTGCTGGGATGACAGGCGTGAGCCACCACGCCCGGCACTGTGGTATGTGGTACTGGTTGCTGCTGGGTGTGGGTCTCCACACCCAGTATTGTTATGTGGTTACCGGAGAATCGAACCCGGGTCCTTGCGCTTGCAAGACAGGCGCCGGAACCACTGAGCTAACTCCCCGGCCCTGGAAATCTTGATAAGCATGGGTGTTACTAGCTCTGGCTCTTTCTATAAAGCCTTGATATTCCCTGTTACTGGCAGAAAAATCAGTTATTTGGAAATTAAATGACACGGTTCTACTTCTCAGAGAAATCATAAGGAAAATTTAAAAAGATTTCAGACCCAAGTAACAGTGAAATCAGGATGTATCAAATTTGGGATTAGCTGGTATAGTGCTTAGAGGGAGCTGTGGAGCTTAAATGTCTGTGGTGAGAGGAGAGATCGAGTCATAACACTGACGGGCTGAGCCTCCACTTCAAGAAGTCACCCGGGCACCTGGATAACAAATCATCTCATCTTCTCAATTTCTTACTTCCATGGGTTGGAAGACTTCTTTCATCAGCAGTGTACTGTAGTTTCCAGTCTTGCAGTTTTTTCTCCTTGGTATAGTTTGTTGCAATTCTTTTTGATGTTACTATGAATCATTTTCTTAGAAATCTTTCTGGATTGTTCATTGTTAGTGTCAGAAACACAGCTGAGTTTTGCATACTGATTATGTATTATGCAACTAGACTGGATTGAATAATTCTAAAAAGTGTGTGTGTGCGTGTGTGAGCTTTAGGATTTTCTTCATGTAAAATCAGGTTGTCTTGAAAAATAATTTTACTTCTTCCTATTGATGCAAATATCATTTTTTTCCTTTTCTGGATTGATTTTTCTCTGGCTGGGCCTTTGAGTACCATAGTGAAGAAGGGTTGGGACGGAGGACCCATTTTATTAGTGATCTTAGGAGAAAAATTTCCCACTTTTCTCACCAAATGTGGTATTACCTGTGAGATTTTCAAATACGACCTTTTGTGGATTGAGGGGATCTTCCTATTCTTAATTTTCCTTTATCATTTAGGGTATTGAGTTTTGTCAGATCCTGTCTCTGCACCTGTTGAGATGATTCCATGGACCTTTGCCTGCTGTCCTATTTATGGAGTGTGTTGCCCTTTTCTGTGACATGGCCCTGTTTCATGTGTAGTCACAGTTGGGCTAGGGGATAGCACAGCTCAGCCCCAGTGACTTTCTCAGAACTGGCAGTGGCTCCTCCTTGTCCTTCACTGGCCAGTTTCTGTGTGTCCTTACCCAGCCCTGGGGAATAGCAATGACACTCAGGACTTGTCCTCTGTATATCTCATTGGCTGGAGGCCAACTGCAGGTCCAAGGACAAAGAGACTGGCTACTGCTATCTGATGCCACCCCACCCTGGGTAGTGTTTCAACCCTTCTTGAAAACTTCAATGTCTTTTAAGCCAGTAACTCCAAACACGACCAAGTAGGACTGCCTTCCTTTCCTCACCCAAGAAACACACTAGTACTTAGCATCTGTCTCTGTTGTGTGAGATTATGAGAAAATGTGAAATTAGATACAACTTTTTGCAAGTCTGTTCCAACTTCATTGTTCTCAAAAGTGGGAGTCATTATTTCTGTGGCAATGATTTTCTGTAATTATATGATTTTTGCCTCTTGGAGTTTTAATCACAATGCTAAGGTAAAGAATTTTAAATGAGGGGAAAGTACTAGACTACCCATGTCATTATATTTTATTAGCATAAAATTGGCATGTGAAGTAGGTTTGAGAAGTTGCCTTTGTAATGTTTTAAACTATGGATCACAAAGATTTATTTTATTAAAATTTCTTCTGTATTTATTCCTTTTAAAGCATGGTATGTCTCTCTGAAGTGCCCTTTATGGAAAATGTAGAAGAAAATTTTTGAAGACAATATTTTGGGTTATTTTTATGAGTTACACATATTTAAAAATATTTAATTATATGCTTTCACAAGAATCTCCGTATTAATTGATTTTAAACCATATACTAAAGTTTTCAGACAATAAATCTAATGTACCAGAGATATTATCATTGAATGAATACTTAGTTAAAATGCATGACAACTTTAGAACAAAGGCTACATTCATAAAGTCAGAGAATATAGAAAGAAGTTACATCCCCTCACAAAGGACTACCCTAGAAGGCAATGGAATTTTTTATGTCAAAAATTTCCTTTTTAGTCATCACAAAGTCAAAGGAGCTTTTCTTCAGTTACATAATCCAAAAGATTTTCTGTAAATACTAACATTTGTACAAAAAATACACCTGAAAAATTCAGCTTCCCACCTCTGACCATTCTGATGCCTGACTTTCTCATAAGCGAATCAGCCTCGGGCATGACAATGAGTTTTTCCCCTGAGCCTTCCCCAAAGTTGGTCATGTGGCTCCAGGAGGCACATGCGAGGTTTAGGGGTTAGATTCTCCCCTATTTCAGCTACTAATAGGACTCCTAGAAGTAGACTTTGCATCTGAAACCAAGAGGAATCTCTACTCCCACACATTCTGATACAGAAAACAAGTTCAGGCCTTGTACAAGATCCCCCAGGTCCCCTTGCTCCCCGATAGACTTGCAGGGATACTGTCATGCTTGTGATAAAGTGATATTTTTGCAAGATGAAGGTAGAACATAAAATTTTGACTTTAAACAAAAATATGATCTACATAGTTTGCTATTTCTTTGGCAGGAGATTTGACAACTCTACATTTTTCCTACTTATATTCCAGGTCTCAGGCCATCACCAACTTTCTGGACAATAAAAATGTAAGTTCTGTGTGGAATCTGCTCTCAGTTTTTGAGGGCCTTCCCAGGTGGGAGGCTGTAGCATCTTTTATTTCCATGTACCTCTAGCTGCCCAACCCTGGGTACCACACTGCATGTATACTTGTGTTGGTCAGATTTTTGTCACTGGGCCAAAATACCTGAGAAAATCAGCTTTTGAGGAGGAACAGTTGCTGTTGGCTTATGACTTCAGAGGCTTCAGGCACTTTCACTTCATCCAGGTGCTTTTGGGACTGTGGAGGAGCAGTACATGGAAGCACATGGCACAGGAAAATGCTCAGCTCATGGCAGGTGGGAAGCAAATCAGAAACAGGAAGAGAGGGTCCCCATATTTCTTCACAGTCACCCCCGGTGACTTTACTTCCTCCCACTAGGTACATCGCCATGATCTCACTTCCTCCCATTGGGTCCCATTTCCAAAGGTACCATCAGCTCCCAGCAGCACCACAGACTGAAGACCAAGCCTTTAGCCTGTGAGCATTTGGGAACATTTATGATCCAGCCACAACACAGACACACTTTACTGTGGAAAACTAAAGCCCAGCTGTGGAAGACTTTCCTGAAGACCTCTAATCACAGTCATAATCCCAGAATGTGACACAGAATTCCACATCCCCATCCTATCTAATATAAATAATGCTTAGACATGATTCAGAGAAGATAACACTCATGACTTCATGGTGCTTATTGAGTGAATCCTGATATTTCCTGCAGCACTCAATATGACAAGGTGGATCTTCAACAATGGAGAGAGAGTTACTGGGCTGTGGGGTGAGCAGGAGATGCCCCAGGACAGCCACCCTGTGTTCATGATGACAGAGCTTTGGTGTAACGAGACGGACTCAGCAAAGGGTCCGGGGAGTGTCTGCTGATGTGGACAGATTGGTGCTGAGCCAGGTCTAGTGTGTGTCCTACACCCCAGGTGCTGGGAAGGGGAGGAAAGGGGTGCAGCAAGCTGAGAGTTGAGCCCAGGCCAAATCCCCACAGGTAGAGAAGCAGTGTCTTTAGCTTGCTCAGAGGAGGCCCAGAAAAGTTCCCTTTAGGTCACCTTAGACCAGCCTGTTCTTAGGAGCTGGCCATGTGCTGTGGCTTCATGAGGTTTTGTCCCAAAAGTTCCCATGCAGACTGCCTGGTTCCTGTGTGTGACACAGGGTGGTGGGACTTTCCAAATGTGGGCTGACAAATCATGGGCCTTGTGCTCAGGTCTGGGCCAGGCTGCTCCTGGATGGGTTTGTGGTTGGGTAGACTTGTTCTCATAAGTGCCATATAAGATACTGTACAGGAAGGCCTTTTCACCTCCAGAAGAAACTGGTTCTTCTTTGGGCTTAGGTAGAGAGGACATAGGATATACCCAGATCACCACCAAGGTTCTTCCCATAGCTGTTTCATTTATTTGCAAGAACTTGAATTCCTCTCTGGGGCTGGTATGGCCTGGCTGAGCGTCCCCCACATGCCCTGCTCAAGCCTGACAGAGAGAGAGAAGGGCATTGCAGGCCCAGCCCAGAGGGTTCCTGGGGGAGCTGAGAGGCTCCGTGTGGAGAACGTGTGACTGACTCACAGCCTCATGTAGATCAGAAGCCTTGGTGCAGAGCTGTATGTCTCTGGTCACTAGGCCCACACAAGTCCTCTGTGGCCCTGGGACCTGACTGAGAAGTAGATATTCACCCCACACAATCCACAACCATCCTGGGCTCATGAGCCACTGGGCCTTTGAACCTGCCTCCAATACTCCTGGTTGTGCCCACTACCTCTTGGCCTGAAGTCAAGAGGAAAAGAAGACAACTGCTTGTCAGTCCACACTGGAATCACTGAGAAACTGAAAAAAAGCTGGAAAGAAAAACCAACATTTCTCAGAACTCATCAGAAGCAGGCTTCATGTCCTAAACAGTAGAGGAAAAGCAGGCAGGCAGCACTAGGAAATGCAGGTCAGCCCTGATGGGAATGGAAACCCTAGCTTCCCACTCAAAGGAATCATTGTCAGGGTGAGGGAGGCATGCCGTTCATGTGATGCCTGGTAACTCCACTGCTACCTGGCCCAGTGACTAGCTGTTGTTTATGAAACAGATTCTTGCAGTTCTCTGTAATAAACCTTAGCTGCCTCCCTTATGGGGGCAGTGCCATCAGCCTCACATCACACACACAGTGGGGAGGCTGTGCTTTCAGAATCTTCTGGAACCCCAACACAAGTTCAGGTAGCTTTCCTTTTTTTTCTTCTTCATTTTTCTCTTTTCTTTTTTCTTTTGTGAAGCCACTTTCTCAGGTTGTGGAGACAATACTTCCCACATGACTGTGAACAAGTCTCTAAATCCCTCTGAGCCCCATTTCTTCATGTATACAGTGAAATAATGGTGAGTAACTGTTAGGGCTGAGAGAACACAGATTATTTGTATGGAAGGTGCTCAGTACACAGCTATGTGATTGCTGTGACATAAATATTAATCTGTGAGCTATTAATTATGAAATATTAATATCCTCCTGGAGGAGCTGAGTGACTGTGGGTCAGTGAGAATGACCATGGCTGTGATGGGGAGTCCCTGCCCTCCCCAGGTGCTGTGCATGTGGCTGCTGGGAAGGACTCTGCATACCCCAAAGTGCAGAGTGAGTATGCGGCTCCCTGGGAAACAGCAGGAAGAGGCAGAGACAGGACTGGCATGAGGGCTCAAGTGACAGGGTGGACAGAGGTGCTAAGAGAGGAACAGGTGAGAAACTGAGGCAGGGGTGGCAGAGGCAGATGATGTCAGAGAAACAACAAGGTGCAAGGAATAGGGGAGCTTTGGGCATCAGAGGACAGCATCTGCTCATTGAACAGATAAACTAACGTCTCAGTGGAAGCTCCAGAGGCAGAAGACAGTGAGCAAGGAATGGTGGGTGACACTGCTACAAAGAGACCAGAGGACAGGGAGGACAGCATCACTGGGGGGAAGGGAAACTCTGTCCTGGAACACTGGATCTGAGGTGGGACAGACATTCTGTAACATTGTGGCTGAGAAGACGTGGCCTCAGAGATGGCCTCAGAGGGGGAACGGCTTTTGACAAGTGGGTCTGAAGTGTTTACAGATTCAAGAGTTGGTGCCTGACAGTGAACATAAATAGAGGAGGGATGGAGAGAGGGGCTGTGGAGGGGAGGGGATGGAAAGATGGCGATAGGTGATGGGTGGATCCATGAGTGATAGATGGGGGCTACATAGATGACTGCTGCAGATAGATAGAGGGACAGACAGAGCTGGAGTTTCAAACAGTGATGAAGCATCACTAAGGCCACTGAGCTCACCTGACCTGAGCACTGTCATGGTTTCTATCGAGATGTCTCATGCGCTCAGGGGTGAGGGTTGTGGGAGGAGAACGGATCATGGGGTTTACAGCTGAATTGCTATGAGCCGGCTGGGCCCGGTCAGAAGAAGTAATCACTGGTGTCATGACCCGGAAGGGTTTGTTACCCTCTCTATCTCTTCCCTCCTTTCTGTTTCTTGCCCATCATGTAGTGAGCTCCTCTCTGCCATGCCCCCCTTGCTGTGCTGTCTTGCCTCACAGCCAGCCAACTATGGAATGAAACCTCTAAAAACTATAAGCCAAAATAAACCTCTACTCCTTTAAATTGTGTCAGGTATCATGTTCTAGCAATGAGATAGTAAACTAAGAGAGACACTTGCTCTGTTCCTTCTTGTACCTCTGAGTAACAAGCCTAGGACAAGAACATTTGAGGCAAGCACATTCCATAGAAAGGCAACCAGGCCCTAGACTTAGTGGACTCAAAGATAGCATCCTAGAAGTTTCAAGGTCACCCAGGACTTTCAGGAACATAGACACCAGCCCTGTCCTGGATACATTAGGTCAGAAGGCCCAGCTGGGGTGGGGTGGGGTTGGCACTTTGAGTTCCCAGAGCCCCTCCATGTGACCTCATCTGCCTTGAGGCTGGGAGCCAGGGCACAGGACTATGGCTGCCTTGTGACTGTCTTCTGGGGTGTTCCAAACCCCAGAATTACAGCACCTTATCAGCTGAACCAATTTGCAGGCTGTAAAGAACATGAAACCTTTCTATACAACATAGAGGAATGTGCAGGACTGTGAGGCCATCACCCATTCCAGAGGCCACTGCATGTCATTCTTTCTGCTCACTAAGTATCCATCTCTCCTGGGAGCCCTTGGCCAGACCTGAAGATAAATAGCTCAAGTCCTACTACAAATGAAAGCTGAGCTCTCTACACAGATCAATAATGTGCTTCCCCTAGCACAGATAGTCTCAGCATCCCTGTCAACTCTTGTCTCAGCCAGGCTGTGAGATCTTCTCTGCCCTTCATCAACAGCACAGATTTATTCATCACTTACCACCGCCTCACAGCCTGGCTTCAAGGTGCAAGATTTGTGGTGGCATTTGTCAGGCTCTTGATGGGCTTGTACATCTGTTGCTAAAACCACAGTGTAAGTGAATGACTGTTGTTTAGTGTAGAACAAGAATGTCTCCCAAAGGCCTCTTATTCTCACAGGCAAGGCTTTGGAAAGTCCATTGCCTCACGGGGATGCTATAGCTGACTTACCATTATGAGGCGGGGCCTAAGTAGAGGTGTCCCTAGGGGTCTGTCTTCCTCCCTGATTTCTCTCTTCTCTCTGCTTCCTGGTCACCAGGAAGTGAACAACGCTCCACTACCCAGGCCTTTCCAGTGTGTTATTTCTGGCTGACAGCCAACCAGCCACAGCCAGGTACTTCTGTAACTGTGAACCAAGCCAGACCTCTCCTCCTTTAAGTGTGGGTGTCGAGTGTGGTGTCTCAAAGTGTCTAAAATGTCCATCTGTGTGTGCAGAGCAAGCCCCAACATACTTGAGAGAGAGGACAGGGGCAAGTGGCCCTGACTTCACAGAGCCAGCTGTGTGCTAGAGGCCTAAGGAGGGGCAGCTTGTCCAGGCAGGAAAAGTCTTAAGGTGGATCTTTACCAGCTGAGCACATTGCAGTTTGCCCCTCTCCCTTCAGTTTCTCTCTCTGCCACACTCCTTACATGGTATAGAAGTAGTTTTCCTATCAGAAATCAGGCACCAAGAAATCAGCCCTTTAGAAAATTTATTTTGGAAAATGTGTCTAAAGTGTGGGAGGAGGATTTGCGGAGGGCCTGCTGGGGGGCAATAGTCTCTACACACTGTAGGTGTATAATCGAAGCATCTTAGCTAGTGCAATTCCTCTTGTCTCCAGCTTGCCGGCTGCTTATATTCTATCTCTGTCACAATGGTCTCGCCACTCTCCTATTCCATTATTCATCATTCATTATTTATTGCTCTGAAGTAGGCATGTGCTAGATAGTGGAAACTAGGACTTTGTAAGAACCCTCCTCCCCTAGCTCCCATCCCGGAATCCACTGTCTGCAGAGGGTGCCTGGTGGGGAAAGCCAGCTCTGGGAGCTAGTGGTGCATTGCCTCATGCCTCACTATCTTGGGGCACATTCTACTTGCACTGGATGCTGGTGACATCGCATGCAAGAGGCAGTGGTCAAGTTGTGATATAGACTTGATAGACAGATATTCCCCAATGGACAGACAACTTCTGGAGTTTTGTGGACTGTGATGGACAGAGTGAATTAATTCTCTCTGTGTCCCCTAGAGCCATCTACTAAGGAGCAGGTCCCTGGTGATGCCAACCACGTTAGGGGTTCGTGCTGTGCAGGGGGCTGAGCCAGTTGACAGCAGGGGGTGGGGTGGGGGAGGGGATAATCTCTGTTTTGCTCATAAACCATTTGGGGACTCAGCAGCAGGGCCAGGACAGATGGAATGAGCGACACTGTGTGTGAGTGTGCATGCGCAACACCCCCCATCCTTCCATCCCCTTTACCCTCCAACACCTGGTTTTCTGGTGTCTCTGTGGATGCAGAAGTCAGAGACCTTGGAACTCAACTGTAAATCCAACTTTGTACTAATGAAGACTGACTGAGTAGTCCAGAAGCACAGAGCAGTGAGCCTGAAGAGAGGCCATGGTGTGTGTGTGTGTGTGTGGCCAACCCCCATGTCCTGCTCACACCCAGGAAAGCTGAGCAAGAAGAACACGCCTAGTAGGAACATAGCAGAACCATATACACTCCTCCTGTTTGGGATTTCACTTGTTTTTCTCTAAAAATTAAGTCTTCTCCATTCTCCATTGACACTGTTCCTCTGAATTCAACATCTGCTGTGTGGCAGGTGCTGGTCTTGTGCTTTCTGATGCCAGGTCTGGTGAATTTTTCTTTGAGGCTCAGCTGCCTAACCTGCTGCTGGCTCTGCCCCTCCCCCTCATGCCTCATGATCTCAGGCTACGGCTCACCCCATCCACATAGGGGCTGGAGTTCACTGGAAGCCCTTGAGCACCAGTAGACAGGCTGGGAACTGTGAGGGGATACTCTGCCTTAAGTGAAGTGGCATTTCAAGAGAAACCTGGGAAGGCAGAAGTCTCTCTGCCTCTCGAGTGACCCTCCCCCATAGGCTGGGTAAAATAACATCCCGCAAGCAAAACTGTTTCATTTCCAATACAGAAATCTCACATTAGACAGTTCTGATCAGCAGAAAAACAGGAAATTGCCCCCTGTTCAGGGCTGCAAGTAATGTCAGTCTCTAAAGTCATTAATTTCCTCTCTAGCAGCCGGCCTGCGGACAGGGGACTACAATAGCGCTCTCTCTGCTGGGGACCGGAGACCTGGTGGAAACTGCGATTTGATTGTCACAGAATAAACTGCCACTGTGTTGTTTGGGGATAAATACCAAACAAGTGCTTTGACAAAGGAAGAAAAATGCTGTTTTAAGGGTGCCAGAAAGTGCACCCTCCAGGGAAAACAAAACTTCTTTTTTCTGTACTTACTGGTTCTGGAATCTAAAAACACCATATTTACCTGGAAAAAAACCTGCCTTCATTAGGAAACTGCATCTGAGGGAATATTCCTTTTTTTTTTTTAATTAGTGCCTGTTACTAATGCAGAGCAGCGAAGGTGGTTTTGTTTAGGTTTTTTGAGACAGGGTCTCTGTGCTTTGTGGTTCAGGCTGGCCCTGACCTCAGCCTCAAACTCACATCACAGCAATCCTCCTGCTTCTGCCTCCCAAGTTCTGGGATGACAGGCGTGAGCCACCACGCCTGGCACTGTGGTATGTGGTGCTGATTGCTGCTGGGGTGAGTCTCCATGCCCAGTATGGTATGTGGTTACCGGGGATCCAATCCAGGTCCTTGTGCTTGCAAGACAGGTGCCGGAACCACAGAGCTAACCCCCCAGCCCCGAAGGTGGTTTTGTATGTCAGTCCACACATACATCATGCTTCAATTATTTTCACCCCTTTACCTGCTCCCTGCCTCCTCCACTCATGCCCTCCCCCCCTAAAAATCTATCTTCTACTTTCTTTTTATTTCCTTTTCACTTATTTATTTTAGATTTCTTACATGTAAAAGAAAGTATCTGCTATCACGTCCACCTTGCAGACGAGCTCGGCTGCTTGGAAGGAGGTTGAAGGTCAGTGAGAAATACACGACCTGGGTCTTGGTGAGGGTCTGTGCTCCTGTCACTGGACTCAGTGGAAGAGGAATTGGAATACATAAGAGGAGACACACCCGTGTGGCCACTACTTCCTATCCTGCTTTAGTTCTACATATTTGGAGAAATTGCCCCAGAAGGAATCCCACAGTTGCTGTCAGCCATTCAGTTTGCCTGATTTGCAGAATGTGTCTTTGTGCTCAGCTTTCCTGGGTGCTGGGAGCCAGCTCTTCTCAGCAGTGTGAGCAGGCGATGAGCCCACCTTCAGCTACTCCTGGTCACTGACGATTGTGTCTTGATGGCTCCATCTTTTCACTAGCAGTAGCCAACGCTGTCAGTTCACATTTCTGCATAGAAATCACAGAAATCCTCTGGACTCTTTTCCAAGTGCCCACCACCATGGGCTGTCTCACCTGCTTAAGTGTGGGTGAAGAAACTGAGGTCATATGTCATGTCATTTCAGTCCAAGCCAGCCATGTGGATTAACAAGAAATATATTTGCAAAGAGAACTTGCAGCATCCCCAAACATAATGGAGCTTAAAAATTCCTATCACCTCATACTTGTGCTGGACCTTTCTGTTTACATACATAGATACTGCTCATTGCAATTGCTTGCAGAGTCCAGCAGAGTACTGTACAATGCAGGTCACTGGGCAGGAGCAGCTGCTGTACCGCTGGGCCCCATGTGCAGTAGGGGTCATGGCCTGGCTTGTGAGCACCCACAGTTACGCTGACAGTCATGCTGAGGCTCCAGGCTGGTGGTTGTAAAGGCTTCATGCTTATACAATGTATTTCTATGTGCCTGTTCCTTTCTGCAAGAGGACATTGGCATATGCAGTCCTGGTACATCATGACACTGATGCGAATCAACACTACATCTCCTGAATGTCAGGATGCCCTGCTGGGGTCCTCTCAAAGCAAGCCCTGAGGAGAGGTCTGGGTGAGACCGTGTGCTGAGGGATTGTCCCCGACATCCAGGCTCAACTTCAACTCCTTACCACAAGCTAACTTCCTCTCAGTATCCCCTAGACCGTGTCACTGAATCCTGAACACGGTTGTTTTGGGGGCCTAGGTGGCCCATTCTGATCCTCTTGCCTGGCACCTAATTTGATCTTCTGTGTCCCCTTACTTGTCTTAGTCCCTCCCCCCAGTGCCCAGGGAATCCTATAATTGCTTGGTCCTGAGATAATTTCCATCTGCATAGTGGTCACCTGTGTCCTTGGGAACAGGGAGGGATACCCCAAACCACAGACACAACTAGATCTTACGGATACTGTGTTTCCTCCTCTATATGCAGAACTGCTGTAAATTTCTTTTTGTTTTTTTAGGTTTTTGGAGACAGGGTCTTGCTTTGTGGTTCAGGCTGGCCCTGAGCTCAGCCTCCAACTCACATCACAGCAATCCTCCTGCCTCTGCCTCCCGAGTGCTGGGATTACAGGTGTGAGCCACCACGCCCGGCACTGTGGTATGTGGTACTGGTTGCTGCTGGGTGTGGGTCTCCACACCTAGTATTGTTATGTGGTTACCGGGGAATCGAACCCGGGTCCTTGCGCTTGCGAGACAGGCGCCAGAACCACTGAGCTAACTCCTCGGCCCAGAACTGCTGTAAATTTTAACTGAAAAAATAGACACAATAAGAGGCCAACTGGAGCTGCTACTAATAAAATAGAGTGATTATAATATACTGTAACAAAAGGTATGAGAATGTGGTCTCTCTCTCTCAGAATAATTCTTTTCAAAGTACTGTATTTTGGGATTGTGGTCGGCTGTGATAACTGAAACCACAGAAAGCAAAAACCACAGATAAGGGAAACCTCCTGTGGAGCATTTCTCTTCATTCCAACTGTATATCAGCTTGTCTGCATGGGTGGTGAACAATTCATCTTCTGCTCAAATTCAGTGAAAAACGTCATGCTGGGCAACTACTGGGTCTTCATAGCAATTGTCCATTTTCTTAGCTTCCCATGCAAGGTGCACACAAGGTGGAGACACTGTCTACTTCAGTGTAATTGAAACCCTAAAAAAGCTATGTGATCAAGGAAGCCCAAGGCCTTAGCAAGCTCTCTAGGGGCCCCGGTCTCCAGTGCACCCCTGAGGTGCTCATGTGGTAACCTCTCACTGACCTAGCCTCCTGCAGCTCATACTGTTCTCATGTTACAGGGAGTGTCTCCCAGGCCTTGGAAGTCTGTTCTAGCACAGACATTCTGCTAATCAGCACTAGAACAGTTGAAGCTATTCTAAAACACATACAATGTTTGTTTATATAGCCACTATTTAGAGGGCATTTTGAATTGCCTTAAGGATTAGAAGTCATCTGCAGAGGACTAGAGCACACAGGATGCAGGTTCTATGCAAATACCTCCATTTACATCCACAAGCTGTGGAATTTTAGGAGTGGGAGGAGCTCCAGGACCCAGTCTCTCTCAGATTAGCGAATGGCTGCATGTGGCTTCTTATAAGAAATGATGATGCTGGGCCGGGGATATAGCTCAGTGGTTCCGGCGCCTGTCTTGCAAGCGCAAGGACCCGGGTTCAATCCCCGGTAACCACATAACAATATTGGGTGTGGAGACTCACCCCAGCGGCAACCGATACCACATACCAGTGCCGGGCGTGGTGGCTCACGCCTGTAATCCCAGCACTCGGGAGGCAGAGGCAGGAGGATTGCTGTGATGTGAGTTGGAGGCTGAGCTCAGGGCCAGCCTGAACCACAAAGCGAGACCCTGTCTCAAAAAAACCTTAAAAGAAAAAAAAAAAAAAAAAAAAAAGAAATGATGATGCTATAGAATCAAAATGCCTTGAAGCTATAGTACCAAAATCTGCCATTGCCCACCTTGTGGTCAAGGGGTGTCATCTCCCCTTTACTCTAGTGGCTAGAAAGCCTGGTTATAAAGGGCAGAAATCTTCCCCTTTCAAATATTTGTTCATTTCTCATAGACATGTAATTGTATGCATTTATGGGAAACGTGATGTTCTAGTACAAGCACAAGTTGTGTGATGATCACACTGAAATAATACTGGGCATATCCAGGACAAGTGGGTGGGAAGCAGAGCTTAAAAATTGCTCCTCCTGGGCCGGGGAGTTAGCTCAGCGGTTCCGGCGCCTGTCTCGCAAGCGCAAGGACCCGGGTTCGATTCCTCGGTAACCACATAACAATACTGGGTGTGGAGACTCACCCCAGCAGCAACCAATACCACATACCACAGTGCCGGGCGTTGTGGCTCACGCCTGTAATCCCAGCACTCGGGAGGCAGAGGCAGGAGGATTGCTGTGATGTGAGTTTGAGGCTGAGCTCAGGGCCAGCCTGAACCACAAAGCGAGACCCTGTCTCAAAAAACCTAAAAAAAAAAAAAAAAAAAAAAAAAAAAATTGCTCCTCCTGCCTTGTAGCCATCTCTGTACCACTCAGCTTCTTCCTGGTTAACCTTACCCTTTGTTCCTTAGTTCTGTCTTTTGGAACCATGCGTTCCCAGGACAAGTCTTTGTGTGCTGGGCCATGAGTATCACCTGCTCCCTCTCCCACCCTCTGCTCTCCCTGGCCCTGCCTCCAACACAACCCACACTTGGGCCCTGTGCAAGGCAGGCGTCATTCATCAGAGCAGCTCACAGTGCCCTAGCTGGCTACTAGCCAATAAGGGCCCAGAACAATGGGGCTATTGTGGCCCTGGAAATGGACACTGTGCTCATTAATTCAGCCTAAAATCACCCTGGCTTTCTTTGGCAGCCATGACCTGTTTTGGATTCTAAATAAACATGGTTTTCTAAAGCCTGCATGTCTTTTTTTTAAGAAAGGACAAGCTGTATCTCCAGGCCTATACATAGGTATTATTTTTAATTTAATTTTTTATTAAATAATATCTACCAGGTTCTTATTTATTATTTGATTTAAAAGAGTAATAATTGCATAATAGGAAATTCTGCTGATTTTTTGGTTTTCAATATAATATTGCCTGAAGATTTTAACTTAATAAAAAAGCACAACCTTTAGTACTTTTCTTTCTAAAACCAGTGCATTTTCTATGTGGAAAAATGAATGTCATAACCTTTCAAACTGAATTAAGTATGAGTCTATGTGTTCTAATCCCTCATTTCTCAGGTTCCAGGATAAGAGCCAACACCTATACATCTTGCTGAGGGGCCTGAGAAAACCAGGATAATCGAGCAGAAGAACTATCGTTAGCTACACAATGTTGACAGGATGAAGCCCTCAGCTGCTTTCTGGGTTACTTATTGGAAACAAAATTAATTATGAGATTCACAGATGAAGCTGTGCAGTTATTGAATTTCCCAGCTGTTCGAAATCCATCTGTAGTTTTTGGTAAATTTGTCTGGGAATTTTAAGTAGAAGCAAATCCTCCTATCCCTACATCCTTCTATCCCCACTCACTCACTACACTACTCTGAGCTGGATTTAATTTTCAGTAACTCACCGAGGGCTTCTAATTTCACTTTGTTAGTTAAAATCACAGGGCTGGAGATGGGGCGAGGTCTGTCACAAGAGGAAGCTTACACCTGACTGTGCAAGCAGGAGAATCCAGGGAACTGAAGACTACAAAGCCAATGAAGGGGCTGGGGATTTAGCTCAGTGGTTCCAGCAAGCGCAAGGTCCTTGGTTAGATGCCCAGGAACCACATACAACAATGCCAGGTGTAGAGACTCAATGCCCACTAACAATCAGTGTCACATACCACAATGTAGGGCCTGGTGGCTCACACCTGTAATCCCAGCTCTTGGGAGGCAGAGGCAGGAATATTGCTGAGTTTAAGGCTGAGTTCAGGGCCAGCCTGAACTTAAAAGGGAGACCTTGTCTCAAGAAACTAAACAAAGAAAAAAAAAAATAAATGAAAACATAAAAAAAAAAAAAGCTCCCCATCCTTGGCAAAATTCTGGTATATTTCCATTTTATTTTCAATTTGTACACATGGATCTATAATTTCTAAACTGAAATTCATATTATTTTGAATATATAATTTCATAAACTGTTTTCATTTAACACTATAATAGGCAGTTCTATGTAATTAACTTGTTCAAATATGCAGTCTTCAATGGGATGTAATTTCCATGTCTGAGAAGCACACTCAGCTCTCTGAAGCCGCAGTGAACTGGTAGGTAGGCCTCTGGATACTAACATCTGAGGGTGTTCGAGTCTCTTTTTAAAGTGGTGTATTTGTGTGCAACCTGCACGTTTCCTTACACATGTCTTCTGATTTCCTGGATGACTTCTAAAACCCAGGACAATGTAAATGCTCCCTAAATAGGCATCATTCTGTCTTATTTAGGAGTAAAGGCCCATGGGTGTTTGGTGGAGATACTGTCGCAAAATATTGTTGATCTGCAGTTGGCTGAATCCACAGAGAGGGAATTCATGGATTCATACAATGTTAGCGGTAGGGGTGTGTATTATGTGTGTAGCTATGAAATACATACATGTTGCTACATTCACACATATTTACCCAGTGCTGCAGTGAATGCCTTTGTACATATATCTTTGATTAGATGTGTGCTTATTTATTGAGAATAAGTGAATAGTAGTGAGATCTTTGGGATTAAAGGAATTAATGGTTTTTACGGTCCTTGATACACACAAATCAGTTGCTTTTTAGGAAACCTCAGACAGTACAGACTCATTTTGAGAGTAGAGAGAGTGACTCCATTGCCCTTGGCAGCAACATAGTTATCATCTGCCAACTTTACATAGCAAAAGCTCTTCTTGTAATTTGCATTTATTGGATAGATACTTGGGTGACTTCTCTACATGTCATACGGAGAGGCTTCTTTCAC
>PVIR01036013.1:0-16079 GCA_004026965.1 Petromus typicus
TAGGTTTAAAATCCTCTTTGATTTTAGTTTAGTACACAGAGAAAGAGATAGGTCTAGTTTTAACCTTTGGCAGGTTATAGCATAGTTTTTCCAGCACCATTTGTTAAAGAGGCTGTCTTTCTTCCATTGAGGATTTTTGGCTTCTGTGTCAAAGAGGAAGTGGATTAATGTACAGGGAGTTATTTCTACATCTTCTTTTAAAAAAATTTTTAAATCTTTATTGGTGCATTAAATGTACACATCATGATTGCACCTCATAATGGGGATTTGTACCAATATAAGACACAACTTAATTCTCATTTTTTCCCATAGCCCTACCCACCCTACTGCCCCCCCATATACATAAAATTTGTTTCCTTACTTTTTTGTTACAATCTCAACATTTTCCTCCTTCTTCCTATTTTCCACTGAGCATTTTCTATTTCACAATATATAACATACAATTCTGGGACTCATTTACATCTTTATTTTCTCATACCAGAGAAAAGATGCGATAGCCAAAAATCCTCAATAGAGGAAAGATAGCCTCTTTAACAAATGGTGCTAGAAAAACTGGGCTTTAACTTGCCAAAGACTAAAACTAGATCTAACTCTTTCACTGTGTACCAAGCTAAAATCAAAGTGGATAAGAGACCTAAATATTAAAACAGACACTGTAAACCTACTGCAAAACAGGTTAGGTAAAACTCTCGAAGACATTGGCTTAGGGAAAGACTTCATGAACAAAACTTCTATAGCACAGGAATTGGCTGAGGAAATCAACAAATGGGACCTCTTTCTTTTAAAAAGCTTCTGCACAGCAAAGGAAACCACCAACAGTGCAAAAAGGCAACCAACAATGTGGGAAAAAATCTTTACCAGCTGTTCCTCAGATAAAGGGCTACTATCTAGAATATATAAAGAGCTCAAAAAAATCAGCCCACCCAAATTTAATGACCCAATTCAAAAATGGGCATCTGCAATGAACAGATATTTTTCAGAGGAAGAAGTAAGAGCAGCTAAGAAGCATGTAAAGAAATGCCCAACATCCTTAGTCATTTGAGAGATGCAAATGTTTCTGCATCTGCTAATCTATTCAATAGTTCCTCAGGTCTGTTACTTTGCCAATACCATGTGGTTTTTATCACAGTGTTTTGATAGTATATTTTCATGTTGTGGATCATGCTGTTTCCCACCATGTTACCCAGAATTGCTTTTGCTATTCTATGTCTTTTGTGGTTCCAGATGAATTTATGGATTATTTTTTCTAAATCTGTGAATTATGTTGTTGAGATTTCAACTGTGATTGCATTGAACTGTATACTAGCTTGGGAGTATAGCCATTTTGACAATATTGTTTCTTCCTACCCAGGTATAAGGGATGTCTTTCCATTTTCTGTTATCTTCTTCTATCACCTTTTTCACAGTACTGTAGTTTTCAGAGTAGAGGTCTTTCACCTCCTTTGTTAGACTGATTTTTAGATATTTGTTTTTTTGGATGCGGTTCTGAAAGGGCTTGACTCCCAATTTCTTCCTCGGTGTGTCTGTCACTTTTTTTTTTTTTATACAAAGGCTACTGATTTTTGAATGTTGACCATGTATCCAGCTATACTACTAAATTTAGCAATTAAGTGTAGAAGTCTTTTGGTTAAGTTTCTTCATTTCCTATATAGAGTATCATGTCATCAGCAAATAATGACAGTTTAAATTCTTCCTTTCCTGTCTTTATTCCTTTTATTCCTTTCTCTTGTCTAATTTCTGTGGCTAATATTGTGTTTCTTGCACAATACTGAATGAGAGTGGTGAAGCTGGACATCCTTGTCTTGTTCCTGATATTAGTGTGAAATGTTTCAGTTTTGGCCATTTGGTATGTTGCTAGCTGTGGTTTCTCATATATAGCTTTCATTAGGCTAAGATAAAATTCATCGATTCCAATTTTCTCTAGAGTTTAGATTATGAATGGGTGTTTGATTTTGTTGAATCATTTTCTTTTGCATCTATTAAGATGACCATATGTTTTTCATCCTTGAGTCTGTTTATGTAATGTATTATGTTTATTGATCTACATATGTTGAACCATACTTGGCATGTTTGAAATGACTCCAATGTGGTGAAGGTGTATGACCTCGTTGATGATTCTCTGTATTCATTTTCCAGTATGTTATAGAGAATTTTTGTATCAAAGTTCATTAGGGGGTTTGGTATGTAGTTCTCTTTTTTCGGTTGGATCTTTCTTTCCTTTTGGAATCAATGTAATGGTTGTTTCCAGGAGTGGATTTGGAGGCACTGCTTCCCTTTTGATTTCATTAAAGAGTTTGAGAAGTAGTAGTATTAATTCTTCTTTAAAAGTTTTGTAGAATTTATCAGTAAAGCCATCAGGACCAGGGTTTTATTTGTCAGTAGTTTTTTCAATTCAAAAATTTTTATTTCAAAAATTGATGTTGCTAGTTAAACATTTTTATTTATTATTTATTCAACTTTGAAATTACGTATGTTTGAGATAGATGAATACATAGATGGTAAGTGCAAACCATCTATAAAAGTGTGCATGCATGCTTGTGTATATGTGACATGAAGATAATTCATTACAACCAGTCAAATTGCTATTTGTCAGGATATAAATACAAGAGAAATAGTAAACTTGAGTTGATAAATTATGCATTTTTCACTAGATATGGAACAATGTGTGAAGTGTCCAAATCACCAATATGCCAATTCTCAGAGAAACCACTGCATCAAAAAACCTGTGACTTTTCTGGCCTATGAAGACCTTTTGGGGAAGGTTCTGACTGCCACAGCACTGAGCTTTATGATCCTTACCAGTTGCTGTTCTTGGACTCTTTGTGAAACACCGAGAGACTCCCATTGTCAAGGCCAACAATCGGACCCTCAGCTACACCCTGCTCATCTCCCTCACCTTCTGCTTCCTCTGCTCCTTGCTCTTCATTGGCCAGCCCAACACAGCCACCTGCATCCTCCAGCAGACCACATTTGGACCTGTGTTCACTGTGGCTGTTTCCACTGTCTTGGCCAAAACCATCACTGTGGTGCTGGCCTTTAAGGTCACTGCTCCAGGCAGAAGGATGAGGCAGCTCCTGGTGTCAGGGGCACCAAACTCCATCATCCCCATCTGCTCCCTCATCCAGCTCACTCTCTGTGGAGTCTGGATGGGAACTAATCCACCCTACATTGACACAGATGCACACTCTGAACATGGTCACATCATCATTGTGTGCAACAAGGGCTCCCTCACCGCCTTCTACTGTGTCCTGGGATACCTGGGCTCCCTGGCCCTGGTCAGCTTCAGCGTGGCTTTCCTGGCCAGGAACCTGCCTGACACATTCAATGAAGCCAAGTTCCTGACGATCAGCATGCTGGTGTTCTGCAGCGTGTGGGTCACCTTCCTCCCCGTGTACCACAGCACCAAGGGGAAGGCCATGGTGGCCATGGAGGTCTTCTCCATCTTGGCCTCCAGTGCGGGGCTGCTGGGCTGCGTCTTTGGCCCTAAGTGTTATGTTATTTTGGTACAGCCAAGAAAAAATTATCTGCATGGGTTCAGAGACAAAACACATTCACGAAGAAGAAAGCTAAGTTAAACATATTTTTTTCCAAATGCAGAAAAAATTGGAGACATGTCTATAACTCTATTCCTATAGATCAAAGATAATAATAGGAGATTTCCTTCCTTTAATATGTGTCTTCTCTGTGGCATGTCTATTTTTGCTACTTTTTGGTATACTGTCTTTGCCAGTAGATCACTGCTTTTCCTAAAAACCTAATACATTTCTCTACATTTCTTTTTAGAAACTATACTATAGCATTATATTCTTTATTTAATCAGTATATGTTGGTGAAAGAAAATAGTTACATTCATTTTAAAAATATATTTGCATATCTATCTCTATCTGTACAACTACCTATCATGTATCTATGAAACTAAGATGATAAACATTTTGATCCCATTTCTCTAATTAAAATTTCCATATCCCTCTTTCTGAAATTTCATTTGGCATTTCCAAAAAATCTACTTCTTGTTTTCTGTGACCTTTCTTCACTGTCTGCTTAAATTATTTATACAGAAATTTATTTTATAACAGAGCACACACAATATTTATCTTGTTCCTTATACATTTAACTTAACATTACAGTGTGAGGTGCATTCATTTTGTATAAAAGATTCAAATTTATTTAATTTTATGGCTGATTAAGATAGTTATGTGTATATACCACCTTGTCTGGATACAGTCACCTCTCAATGAGCACCCTCTAGCTACTGTGAAATGTTTTGCTGTGTATCACTGTCCATGTGTCCCTGTAATGTTACTTCTAGTTTAGTATTCATGTATGCTGTAATACTGACTTTAACTCCTTAGAGAAGATAACCAAGAAATAATGCTGGGTCAACAAAATTTCTGTTTTAGTTTTTGAGAGGTTGCCTAAGAATTTCATAGTGGTTGTACTGGTTAAAATTCACATAAACAATGTAGAAGTGTTACTTTTCCCAAAATTTCACCAGCATTCATTATATTTCGTCCTTGATGATTTCCGTTCTTGCTAAGACAGCCATTGAGTTTGTAAATTGGCATTTTTCTAAAGGTCAAAAGTACAGAGTGTTTTCCACATATTTATTAGCCATTTGTACTTCTGTACAGTGTCTCCCATTTTCATTTGCCCACTTTTTATTGCATCTATAATTTGAGGAAGATACGTTTTTTAGTCTTCCATTTTTTAGATATTATCATTTGATCAGTGGAGTGATTTTTGAATTTATTCTTTACTCTGTAAGTTGTGTCTTAATTCTGTTGATTGTTTTCCTCTGAAGAATCTTTGTAATTAAATAGAATATCATTTGTTGATAGCTGCAATTATTTCTCACGTTACTGGTGTCCTGTGAAGGAAGCACTTGATTATCCCTGTATCCACAAAAGTTTTCCCTGTTTCATCACCCAGAAGATTCTGTCTTTTGTTTTTCTGCATAAGTCTTTCATGTTGATTCAATTAGAGGAATGTTGGAAGATATGGGTTGAGATCCCCTGTTTCCCATTTTTGCTAGTCTCCCAAAAAGGATATCTTAAAGCAAATATTGCTTCTCTGGTATGTTTTAAACACATCTGACAAAGCTCAGATGTGTAAATAAATATACATGGTGTTGTTTGTATTCTAGTCTAGTACTCCGCAAGTCTTTTTTTGTACCAATATAGTACAGTATTTACTACTTCACTGTACTATTCTGTACTAGAGTTTACAATCCAGGGTTGTAATGCTTTCCATTTTTCAATTTTTGCTCAGGATTAAATTTGGAGTCTCCTCTGGTTCCCTACAACTTTTATAGTTTTTTTTTCCTTATTCTGTGTAGCATACTATTGGTATTTTGACTTAAACTGAATTAAATCTCTATGTTATATTTCACAATATTGTTTCAGCCTATACAAGAACAGGAAATGTCTTTACGTTTTGGGGGCTGGACTGCATTTGTTTTTCTAAGACCTTAGATGCATCACTGAGTTATTTCATAATGCTCTAATTTTCTAACAGACACTCACAGGTGTAAACATCTGTACTAAAATTGTTCTGTGTGCCACACATTTTGGTATGTTGCACTGATAGTGTCAACTGATTCTAGGAAATTTTACTTCTCTTCTGAGTTCTTCTATGAACCACCAATTATTAAGAAATATATCATTTCATTTCCATATATATGAAAACTTTTTTCATTTCTTTTATGATTTTATTGATTTATTCTCTTTCATCTGTTGCAGTGCAAGACAGGATTTTACTTTCTTTGTATTTGTTCAAGTATGTTTTATTGATTGAATAGAATATTTTATAATTGAGCTTATTGGTACATTTTAAGTAAATATCATGTTCACATTCTTCATTAAGAATTTGAACCTATATGTAATATATTTTGATTCTTATTTTTCCCATTCTCTTGCCACAATTTCAGCCCTTCCACTCCTTCATATATACAGGTTTTGTTTTTATCCTTTTTGCTTCAAATATTTTATTCCTCTACTTTACTTGTCCCTCCCACTTTTCTCCTTCAAATACTTTATTCCTATTTCATAATGCCAATTATTCATTTTGTATCTCATTTATACTTTTAGTTTCTCATATTAAGGAAGTGATACGGTATTTATACATGTTTCTCCTTTTAATTTCATTGATGAGTATGGCCTCAAGGTGCATCCATTTAGCTATAAATGTCTCATCATTCCTGTGACTGTGTAATATTCCATTTTATTTTAAAAATTACATCTTTATCCAGTCACCAGTTAATAGCAATTTGGTCTGTTTCCAATAATTAGCTATTATGAACTACTGCTACAACAATGAGTACCCATACATTGATGTGGTATGAAGTTTTTAATTATTTTCTGAGTATACCCAGCAGGGAAATAGGAAGGCCCAATGGGCCTCTAATCCTACTTTTTTGAGGAATTTCAACAATAATTTCCGCAGTGGTTGTATCAGTCTATGTTCTCACCAGCAGTGGAGAATGTATCTTTTCTCACCACAGCCTAACCAGCATTCGTTATTTGTTGACTTCTCTTTTAGAAATTGATTTTATTGGTACATTTTATCCCTACAGTGTGATGACTTTTAACATTAAGAACTTATACCTGTCCACGACACATCTTAATTCTCATATTTCCTTGGTTTCCTGCTCTCCCTACAACCCCTGCCCCTACAAACATACTAGTTTGGAATTCATGAATTCTCTTTAACCTCAAAGTATAAGCTTAGGCTTTGTTTTTTTACTAGCAACTTTTTTGGTTCCCTTCTTTACTTTCCCCAACCACTCTTTCCTTTTCCTTTTGCATATTTTCTTCCTATTTCACATCACCTATCATACATTTTGGTTTTTATTTACACCTTTGGTTTTCATAGTAGAGAAAGGATATGGTACTTACACATCTGTGTCCTATTGATTGCACTTATGAGGATGTTCTTGAGGCACATCCACTTGAATATAAATGACTCAACTTTATCATTCCTTATGTCTGAGTAATATTCCATTTTATACAAAAAACATTCTTTATCCAGTCCCCCGTTGATGAACATTTGGGCTATTTGCCAGATTGAGTATTCAGAAACTGAGCTGCTAAAAGCATAGATGTACATATACATATATTGTGCTATGATTCTAGACGGGAATAACTGGGTGATTGGAGAGATGCAAATGTAAACAATACTGAGATTTCATCTCACTCAGGAAAGAATGGCTACTATCATGAAATCAACCAACAACAAATGCTGGAGAGGCTGTAGAGGAGAAAGGAACCCTTTATACCCTGTTGGAAATGTAGACTGGTGCAGCCATTATGGAGATCAGTATGGAAATTTCTCAAAAAAGTTGATGACTTCTTGATAGCAACCATTCTTTCAGAGTAAAGTGGGATCTCTGTGTTGTTTTCATCTGTATATCTTGAATGATCAGTGATGCTGATTATTTATTCCTTATGTTTATTTGCTTCTTTTACTTCTCTTTTCAAACAATGTCTGATCACTTAGATGCTCACTTTTGAACTGGGTGTTTAAATACAGGGGTCTGATTTTTAAAGTTCTTTATACATTCTAAATACGAGTTTTTCATCTGAGAAACAGAGGTTGAAAAATTTTTTCCATATTGTAGGTTTCCTTTATGCTCTTTTGGTAGTTTCTCTTCACTGTACAGAAGCTTTTTGATAAGATGACATTACTATTGTTGATTCTTTCTGGTAGTTCCTGTGCTACTGAGATTTCGTTCAGAAAGTCGCTCCTTATGCCAGTTTTTCCAAGAATTTTGCCTACCCTGTCTTCCAACAGGCTTAGTATTTCTATTTTAATATTTATATCTTTAACTGACTTTGGTTTCAGTTTAGTTCATGGTGACACATGTAGGTCTAGTTATTCTTTGGCAGTTGAAACCCAGTTTTTCTAGCACCATTTATTAAAGAGGCTATTTTTCTTTCAGTGAGTGTGTTTTGCTTCTTTAACAAACATGTGGTGACTTAGAATTTCTTGAGTTGTTTTTCTATCTTCCGTTCATTTGGTTCTCTGATTTGTTTCTTTGCCAATAAAATGATTTTATATATATATATAGTTGTTGTTGTTGTTTTGTCTAGTTGATCTATTGTGTAGTGGAGTCTGAGGCTCCCCTTACTGCCTATTTGATTTTTCATGCCCATTAATGTTTGTTTTGTATGGTTGGGGACACTACATTTAGTGCATACGTATTTATTACTGTCATCTCATCCTCTTGGATTATTCCTTTCATGAGGTGTAGTGACCTTCATTGTCTCTCTTAATTCATTTTGGTTTGAAATCTACTTTGTCTGCAAATAAGATAAATACATCCACTTTTTTGTGGATTAAATCACATGGAGAATTGTTTTCCTTTCTTTTACTTGCAGTCTGTCAATTTATTTTTGAATTAAGTGTGTTTCTTGAATACAAAATATTGTTGATCCTGCTTCTTCACCCATTCTGCCTGTCTAGTTTTTGATTGTCGTATTCAGGCAATTACAATTAATGGTTATAACTGATGTGTTTACTTATCCTTATCATGATATTTTCTTGTTGTTGGTTCATTTTTTCTTTTCTTTTTTTAGGTTTCCTCTCCTTTCCATTTGGTTTCTACCTGCTGGCTTCACTTTGTTAGACCTCCTGGAGATGAGACTATCATTGTCTTCCTGCAGGGTATTGTTTAGAATTTTTTTGAGGACTAGTTTGGAATTCATGAATTTTCTTTAACCTCAAAGTATCATATTTCTCCAATAATTTTGAAAGATAATTTTGCATGGTACATTAGTTTGGAGGTTGTTTCTTTTAGGGCTTGAAATGCTTCATTCCAGGATTTCCTTGGCCTGAAGGTTTGTGTTAAAAATGTGCTATAGGTCTACCCTTAATGGATAAGTGCTGCTGCTGCCTGGGCAGTGCTTGGGTGTTGGTCTGTTAGTGACTCCATGGTACTCTGGTTCTGAGCTCTTGTATGACCAGTGTGGGAGGACAAGCCTGCAGAGACTCCATATTCTTGTCTGCCCACACTGAGTAAGTACTGCTGCTGTGTGGGGAGGCATATGGCATGGAAGTCTGGTTCAAGTTGCCACTGGGTGTAGGAAGACGAGCCTGCAGAGACTCCATATTCTTGTCTGCCTGCACTGACCCTTGGGTTCTGACTACTCTTTGGACCTGCACGTGGGGAGGAGCCCCTAGAGATTCCATCTGCTTGTCTGCACACAGTGAATAAGTGGAGTGGCAGTACTAGAGCCTAGGGAGAGGCCTTTCGTTCCTGACTTTCCCCGTCCACCACATTGTAAAAAAACACTTGAAGAGTGAAAAAATTCTGTTGGCTATTGCCATTGGTAGTTAGTGGAGTCAGTTCCTCCTACAAGATCCTGGACTTTTGCAGAGTTCAAGCTTGTAGGATTTCATGGAGTTCAAATCAGGCAATAGAGCCAGAATCTAGATGGGGGATGAAGACTGTCACCCTGTCACTAGTCAACTCTGATGTGCAGGCTGCTTCCCATACTATCTATAGCAGAAAGCAGATCCACACCACGAAGTGTCCTGTTGGTAGTATTTTTGACTTTTTGTTGTTATTGTTTCTGCTGCTGTTCTTTTTCTTTCTTGTTTCTGACAACTTTATTTTTTATTTCTCTAAACTCATGTTTCTGAGTCTGTCCAATTTTAATTTCTTCTCTCAATTGCTCTTATTTTGCCAATAGAGGGAAAATCATCTGTTATCCTGCTGCTGTTGGATACTCCTGTTCCTCTTTTGTTCCTTCATCATTTGCTGTTCTGCAGTCAGAATAAGTGGCCTGGAGTTAATGTATTACAGTTGTCTGTACTCTCTCTTCTTGGGAACTATTGTAGGGGAATGAATACAGTTTCTGGTGGTTTTCAGGTTTTTAGTCTGTTCTGTTTTGTATTTTCTGTCATGTAGCCTCTGTCAGCTTCTCAGGGTTTGTGTGATTTTTATATATCACCTAAGCCTATTTCTAATCTCTCCCTCTCCTTCAATCTCTCTACCTCCCTAACTCCCTGGTGACCCTTTATTACAAAAGGGTGATGCTGCTATATTGAAAGACCTCTATATTTAAACATATTTCTGGTTAATTCTAAATTTTGGCATATGGTCACAGATCTAACTCATGAGGTTAAAGGTATGTTTTTTCCTTTCCTGCAAAAATAAGAGCAATTGAGAGAAGACAAAAACTCCAGATGAGACAGACTCAGCAACAAGAGAGTACAGAAATGAAAAACGAAACAGAGATAAGAAAAAAGAAAGAAAAAGAACAACAGTACAAACAACAACAAAATCTGAAAATACCAAAGGGGCCCTTCATGATGTGGACCTGCTGTGTCCTATAGATAGCACAGGCAGAAGCACTTAGATCAAATTTGACTAGTCACAGTGAGATAGCTATTGTCCCTTATCTAGGTCCTGCCTATAATGCCTGAACTGAGCTCAATGAACTCCTGCAGGCTTGAACTCTGCAAAAGTCCAAGGTCCTGTAGGCGGTACTGACTCCACTAACTAACCAATGGCTGAGCCAACAGGATTTCTTCACTTTTCCAGTGTGTGCTTTTTCATTGTTGCAGACTGAGCAGTCAAGCGCTGAGGCATCTGCCTAAGTCCCAGTACTGATGCCTCACTATTCAGTGTGCTCAGACAAGTAAATGTAATCTTTGGGCCCTGCCATCCATTGCCTCCCTAAAATCTTGAATTTATCAGAATTGCCACTAGGTTTATACCATTTGTAATGTTTCAGAACTAGAATGTCCACCCTAAAGCCTTGTCATTTAGAGGTGGGGCTTTGAAAGGAGATTGGAATGTGAAAGAAAAAAATTAATGGTTAAAAAAAAGCAAAGCTTATGTATTTAGGGGTCAGAGGGTTGTAGGGTGGGCAGGGGAATGAGAAAAATGTGAGTTAAGTTATATCATAGACTGGTACAAATTCTCGCTATCAAATGTGATCATGATGTGTATATAAAATGTACAAATAAAATCAATATTTTTTTAAAATGAAGATTGGATCATGTGGGCATTATACTAATCTCCCCTCATGAACTCAACAGCTAAAGGAGCTGCTCTCAGTCATGACTGCAGGAGGTAAGCCACTGAGGTATGGTTGTGACTGGAGGTGTGCACGTTTGTCCAAGGCTCCTCCAATTTTTCTCTGTTTTTGGATGCCATGGGAGGCGAATGTTTTTCTCTTCCACCCTCGCTGCCATCCATTTTGTGTTGGGTCCAGCCAACCACGAAGTAAAATTGTGGTCCAGAACAAGTCTGTCATCCCTGAAGTTGTGAGTGTTTGGTACTTCGTCCCAGGGACTGACCAATTGCTTTTAAAAACTAAATAGCAGAAATGAGTTCACTGTTCTGCACATATTCAGATTATCGCTAAGTTACAGAAATTCACTTTTTAAAACTCCCTTCACAAATAAAAAGAGCATAAAATTAAAAAATTGTGCATGTCATCAGCTGTGGGTTCAGTATCTGTATCCACGAAAATGATCTCTGTGGAGGTGTCATCACACCAGCACTCAGCTGCTATAATCCAGTTTACATGGTTCTCAGTAGATGCTTGAAATCTTCCTGTGAGAATCCAGAGCCTGGGATATAAGCACCGAGATGCCTAACAGTTGATTCTAGTAAAAAATGAACCAACAAACATGCTACCAAGGGACTAATGACAGGTAGTACATCATGGACGTGCTAGGCAAAAAGACATCCATGCCAGAGCAGAACTGGACGCCGGGAGATCTACTCACACTACTCAAAACCACAAGGTGTTTATGACCTGTGGACAACTAATTGCAGGAATTTTCTTTTTATTATTTTGAGAATATTTATCTGAAACGGCAGAAAGTAAAGCCTTAGATAAAGTGATATTTATATTGTATAACTCAGGGATATATCTGTTGTCCACCTCTTGATCAACTTTCTTATTCATATTTTCATAAGTGTAAGCTAATTCTAATTCAAGCCAGACAGCATGAAAAATTTTCATAACACACTGTATAACCATTTATAACAGAAAAGTCACTAATGTACTATTTTGAATAATATTATGATGTAACATGTATCCTTTCACATATAACCTGCCCAAAGACCCCCAAATATGAAACACTCTAGAATAAGGAAACACTTCAGCTTCAAGGTATCTTGGAAGGGGAATGTGGCTATTGTCTGAAATTGTTTATGGAATATTTGTCCTGTAAAAATAGAGAATAATCCTCTCTTTTTTCCAGTTTAATAATAGCTTATCAAACAATTGACTCTGCATAGAAAATGAGACCTTGTAAGGGACTTGAAATGCAGTTGAATCTATGTAAGAATTCCACTAAACACATATTTACCAAGATCCAATATGTAGAAGGTACTATTCTGGACTTGGGCCTTTTGACAGACAATGGAACTTGGAAACTGTGTCAGTATCTGGTGCTCACTGGGGTACAATGCGGATGACAAACAGCTGGTTTCCATTTCATATATTCCTTTTCATTCTCTGATGACTGTGTCCATGGCCAGAAGGCTTGACACAACTTCAGCTCTTCCTCTGGGACCCAGAGCCATCAACTCCCTTCTTTCTCTGCTTCAGACCAGAAAAAACCTCCTACTTTAGGCCAACGAATGTAATTGTGTCCCCAGCCAGTCAAATTACTCAGTCGGAAAAACACTTCTAATGACATTTGCTTTGTGATAAAATATCAGATGGCTCAGCTGGACTTTTAAAATCATTGTCAATTTCTTTTCTATTTGTAATTGTCTTGTTTTGCTACATACTACCTTGCAAAAATGGCTCCACTAAATAATAATGTAAGAGAGAAGATAAACTTCTCAAACCATGTATTGCATAATCATTTCATGGGGAAACATCTCTTATACTATTTGAATGATCTTTTGATATAATGAAGACAATTTTACATCCGAGGAAACAGACTCAAATGGGTTCGGGTCCTGGTAGGTGAGAAGGGAAAAGAACACTTTATTTTTGGTGTTCTTCCTACCATCCTGCGTCACCCAGAGCAGACACATGCAGAGCTGTTTGAGGGAGCAGGAGGCAGTGAGCAGGAGGAAGGAAGAGCAGGCCACTGAATAGCCCTGTTGGATGTAGTGAGTGATTAGGCAGACTGAGCAGGCAGAGATACTTGTAGGAAATTTACTGTATATGGCAGAGGCTCAAGGAATAGACGCTTACTAAAAGACTGGTAAGAGAAGTATTTTGAAAAAGTAGGAATAATTAGAAAGAAAGACTAACAAAAATTTGTTCTAATGAGTATAATAAATTCCATTCTTTTTGATACTGATTTGCAGAGAGTTATGAAATAACAATTATGTGAAAAGATACCACATCTCTTAGTGTATTTAGAGTTACCTGGTGTACAGTGATGCCACACACTTTATGACACTAGTACTGTCGCTCAGTAGCAGGCCCAGTGCTTATCATGTATGAAACTGTAAATTCAGTATCCAGAAACTTTTTTTTTACTAATTGAATAAATTATCAATTTTAGAAAGTGTGAAGGCACTTTAATATTTGAAATATTTTAATTTTTTACCTACATTAATGTTATGCAAAACTAGAAAGGTATATAAGAAATTTCTGCAGAGACCCTGTGAAAACTTTCCAGTGTTCTTTCTGGCCTTCGTGCTCTCCTTTGCATGTGTTACTGTTTTCTTTTGGTTTGTGAAGATGTCACGTGCCTCATCTTCCTGTGGTCAATATGTCCTCTTCTGATCCCAGGTGTATATGAAATCAGCAGAGTCCATCTGTAATGAATTTGATAATCACACATCTGTCACCTGCGTCTGTAAATTTCCATGCTATAATTTGTAAAATCTCTAAAACAACTACTCTGTATCTCTGGAATATTTTTCATGAGACTCATCTCAAACTTATCAATGACATTAACCAGAATAAAAGTAAAATGTCTATAATGTGCATTATTATTAATATCTTCTGCTCATAACTTGTATAGCTATATCTCCTGCAAGAAAAAATTGATAAAAAAAATTTTTTTGAGACAGGATCTCACTTTGTGGTTCAGGCTGGCCCTGAGCTCAGCCTCCAACTCATATCACAGCAATCCTCCTGCCTCTGCCTCCCGAGTGCTGGGATTATAGGCGTGAGCCACCACGCCTGGCACCGTGGTATGTGGTGCTGATTGCTGATGAGCTTGAGTCTCCAAACCCAGTATTGTATGCTGTTACTGGGGATTGGAACTGGGCCCTTGCGCTTGCAAGACAGCTTTGTTTACATGTACAGAAAAGAAAAGAAAATTTAATGAAAAAGGGCGGAATTCTTGACTTGTTTATCTCAAGGTTAATAATAAAGAACTGGTGGGCAGAATGTGCTGACAATTGTCTCAGTTTATTCTCCACAAAGGTCACCATGTACAGGTTCTTAATTTAATCTGCCATGAAGGTCTCAGTGCAGAGCTTTTTAATTTAATCTGGTGAAGGCAGTAATTATCCTGGGGGGGGGTAAACAATGTTGGGTTCTGATCCAGAAATCAGGTCGACTTTTCCCTCCCACACAGGCAGCATAGCACTGTAGGAAACGGCTCCCAATATTTCATTTTGTGTCATCAGACACACAGGAAACTGGAACTTAATGCAAAGGTTCTAGTTATGTTCTTTCCCCCTGTTTCCCACAGTGAGTGATCACTTTTGTCTTTAATCCCTGCTTTTACTATATTTCTCTTTATTTAACTCTCTATTTTGTGCCATGGCCTTCTTAAATCTCCTATCAAAGTGTGTAAAATCATCTTACTGAGGGGAAAGTGACTCTATATAAGTTCTTAATTTGAGTTAGATATTGTTAAATAAGTCTCGATTTTGATCTTAGTGTCAAAAGTTAAAATAGCAAATTAAGAGATATAAATCTGGTGGCTAGGCCTGGTACAATTGTTATTTGTAATTATACTTTAACGAGAATTCCAGACCTGTTGTGATCAATTGTTCTCCTTATATGACAACAGTGTAGTTGTCTGGTTCATAACCATAACCATAGTCCAAGAGCAAAGAACTGGATCCTGAGTTAAACATCAATTACTCTTTAGAAGGTTGGGAAGGGAGAATGATGAAACACATAGGAAGACTAAGAGCCCACTGCACCTGGAAGACATCGCTAAAGAAATGCAGTTTTCTAGAGAAGACAATAGTCTTGCTTACATTTACCTCCATTTTACTGTTTATTTTAGGAAAAGTTAGTTCAAACATAAGAAAGCTTCTTTCTCAGGGAATGTGTCTCATTTCTGAACCCAGAAAGAGAATTTCTCTCATGTCTAAACAAGATAATGTAGCACTTAGGGACAAAGATGCAGCCCAGAAGCCCCGCACTGGAGGCCAAGATGGAGAAGACCTCCATGGCCACCATCGCCTTCCCCTTGGTGCTGTGGTACACGGGGAGGAAGGTGACCCACACGCTGCAGAACACCAGCATGCTGAACGTCAGGAACTTGGCTTCATTGAATGTGTCGGGCAGGTTCCTGGCCAGGAAAGCCACGCTGAAGCTGACCAGGGCCAGGGAGCCCAGGTATCCCAGGACACAGTAGAAGGTGGTGAGGGAGCCCTTATTGCACACCATGATGATGTGGTCATGTTCAAAGTTGGTGTCTGTATCAATAAAAGGTGGATATTTCCTCATCCAAACTCCACAGAGAGTGAGCTGGATGAGGAAGCAGAATGGGATGATGAAATTTGGTGCTCCTGACAGTAGCAGTTGCTTCAGCTTTTTGCCTGGTACTGTGATTTTAAAGGCCAGAACTACAGTAATGGTCTTTGCCAACACAGTGGAAACAGCCACAGTGAACACAAGTGCAAACGTGGTCTGCTGGAGGATGCAGGTGGCTGTGTTGGGCCGGCCAATGAAGAGCAAGGAGCAGAGGAAGCAGAAGGTGAGGGAGATGAGCAGGGTGTAGCTGAGAGCCCTGTTGTTGGCCTTGACGATGGGAGTGTCTCGGTGACTCACAAAAAGCCCAAGAACAGACACTGTGAGGATTGTGAAGCTCAGGGCTGTGCCAGCCAGAGCTTTCCCAAGGAGGTCTTCATAGCCCAAAAATATCACAGTTTTTTGCAGGCAGCGATTTCTGTGAGTGTTGGCATA
>PVIR01036014.1:0-16080 GCA_004026965.1 Petromus typicus
CTCCAACTCACATCACAATCCTCCTGCCTCTGCCTCCCGAGTGCTGGGATTACAGGCGTGAGCCACCACGCCCGGCACTGTGGTATGTGGTACTGGTTGCTGCTGGGTGTGGGTCTCCACACCTAGTATTGTTATGTGGTTACCGGGGAATCGAACCCGGGTCCTTGCGCTTGCGAGACAGGCGCCGGAACCACTGAGCGAATTCCCCGGCCCTCCTTTGCTAATTTAGGAACAACTTTTGACAACTGTTCACAAAGTGCTTTCATTACTTATTCTTCAAGCCATTTCAATAATAATGGAAAATGTTACTATCTAGCAGTGTGCAAATAACATCTCTCTCAATTCTGGGAGATCAGCTATTTTCTGGGCCAGGTACACAGGTCCAAGTGTACCAAAAAGTCAATCGTGCTGCAAGAGAAATTTAGGGAAAAAGACAACGGCCTGGTCTTTAAAAGGATGATTAATTTTAAACTCTTTTAGCCCTGGGAAAGCAGAACCTAGGGTTGGTCAAGTAACGAAATTCTGGAAGATTACGAAACATCTCTCTGGCCGCCACTTCCTTGGCGGGGAAGCTGAGGAAAAGAGGGGACAGGACGTCTGGGCCTGCCATACTCACCCTGTTCGCGGGGAATCCGCACCAGGCAGTCCACCATGCCTTTGTAACGCGCTTCGGGGCTGATCTGCTTCGATGACGCCTGCACCTGCAACAGCAGCTTCACCCGCTCGATGGGCGCCACCGCAGTCTTGGACACAGCTGCCGCGACCCCGCCAGCCAACAGGTCCTTTCCGAAGGACACAGGGTCAAACAGCCGCTTTTCGGCTTTCTTCTCTGGCTTCTTTTTAGCAGACTCACGCTGCATTGCGAGATGATAAATTTAAAGTCGCACAGCAGTAATTTAAACTAACGCTGATACGAAAACGAAGTGAAGCAGCAAGAAACCACTTCAGCAGTTTCCTGGCGGCAAAGTGGCGCTAAGGACGCTGGGAAAGAAGCGCGCCAGGCTGGAACAGCGCCCTCATCCCCGGAGCTGCGCAGGCGCGTCCAACCGCCTTCAGCTGGTTCCTAACACGTGACTGCTGCCACGTGGCCTACGACTGGTGGAGCCTAGAGTCACCACGTGCTCACACCTGGCTGGGCTGCCTCCCCTCCTCCTCCTCCTCGTGTACGTGTGCGAGGTCTGAAGATGGCAGTTCTGAGAACGATGTAGAAGTGGTTTAGCAGGGCCCAGGATTTAGCTCAGTGGTGCCCCGCCTGCCTCGAAAGCACAAGGCCCCACCTGAATTCAATCCCCCAGATATTCGGCGGGGGAGGGAGCGCAGAGAGTAGTTGCTTGTCAGGAAATTTAGCCACAGAAATAAGAACAGTCCAGTAAGTCAAGTGAATGAGAATAAACGGATTTTATTCCCTTTGCTTTCTCTTGGGAATCACATAATCTCTTTAAAATTACTAGGGGTTACTTTCTGGACACTTTCGCAGTGGCTTTGCTTGTTGCTACTTCATTAGGTTAACTTAATGTGTATCTTTTTTTTTGGATTCAAGGTCTGACTCTCCACTGTGTAGCCAAGGGTGGCGTGGAACTGGTAGCAGTCCTTCTGTACCAAGCAGCCGAATGCTGAGATTACCGGTGTTCACCACTGCACCCAGCCGACTGTGTTATGGTACGATCTTCCTAATGTTATCACTCGCAAAAAAAAAAAAAAAAAAAAAAAAAAAAAAGCCATTTAGGTCAGAATTCTAGACAAAGAATGTTGTTAACATTTTGATTACCTTACTTAAAACCAGTTGTAAGTGCTCTCAGCATTTACGTATTTAGAACTGCTTCCATTCCGCAGTGGTTTTTCTTTCACTGGGGATTGAAGTTAGGGCCTCTGGCCTGCTAGCCACACAGCTAGTCACTGAGCTATATTCCCTGCCTTTTTTTTTTTTTTTTTTTTTTGAGAGTAGGTCTCTTAAGTTATTCGTTTTGGCCTGGAATTTGTATTCCTTCTGCTTCAGCCTCCCAGGCAGCTAGGATTTACAGGCATGGATTAAATCTGGTTTATTCATGTCTTAAGGGGTTTTCAAGTGTGTGTTTTGCGTGTTGTTGGGGGAGATGAATTGTTCTGAAGTAATTGTTTTAACCATCATTCCTAGTCTTAAAAACATTTAACCGATAGCACTGGGTTCAAAGTGCTTTGTGGAGTCCATTCATTGCAAATTCCAGAAAGTACAGTCTTCTAAGTGAAAAATCAGAAAAATGAAAATGTTCAGTCTCCTTTAAGACAATCTGAAGCATTAACAGACACAAAGGGAAAATATAAAAGGGAATTAATTGAATCAGGTAAGACTGATTTTTTTAAAGCGCCAGGAGAAACCATCTCTGATTAAAAGAACCTACATATCTCTAAAGGACAGAGGTGTTTCTTCCTCATTCTTCCAACCCCCACATTTGACTTGATAGTTGACAGTGTGATAACATAATCTTTTATAGTTATTTATGATATATTCACTGACAGAAATGAAACCACCTAATTAGAAATGAAGCTTTTTAAGAAATTGGATGGGACCTATGATGTCTAATTTGCTGCATTACAATTTTTAATTTATGGAAGAAAAAAAGCTCTAGCAATGTATGTTGATATTAAACTATATACTGTCAAGGCCTTTGGAGTATTTACCCATTTCCCCCTAGAAATCAACATGGTTTTTTCCTCACATCGAGGCTGGAGTCCCATCAGCAACCTCTTTCCAGGCCATGCTATTTGCCGAACTTCACCTGCCATTTTCTTGCTTCACTAATTTTTGTCTCTGAGTATTTACTCATTCACCTTGTCTGTGGTCTGCCTCTGCCACTGAAGATACATTCCATGAGGAGAGAGATCTTGAGCTATTTTTTCACGACCATATAGTGAGCAGCCAGAACACTGCTTAGTAGAGTAGAAATTCAGTAACTTTGTGTGGGGTGTATGCATAAAAAGGCAACACAAATGCAGACAAGCCTCCAAACCATTTTATTTAAAACTATCAACACAGTATAAAAATAGCTTTAATTATATAGAATGTAAAAATAAAGATCTACAAAATTAAATTATTTAATACAGTTTGGTATGTAGGTTAAAGGTTTAATATCACTTAATGTTTTGAAATAGTCAAAGTATGGATTCTTTTCTCAAAACTGGTTAGTGATGAGTGTTATTTCTGCACAGCAGCAGGTATGGGTTAGCTCACTTGCGTGGTTTTCAATCAGTGCATATTTAATGGTGAGAGTAGTAACTAACACTTTTATAACACATAATATGTACCAGTCATTAGAACACAACAAATAAGAAATAATGTTCAAAGAACAAACCTCAAAAAATAGTCTTAGAGCTTTCTCCATTGATAGAAATATAAAAAGGCAGCTACTGCAAAATTACTATCTCGCCAGTACACATCATCAACAATAGTCCCATGGCACAGGTGAGAAATATTTCCTGTAAGTTCTCTGACTTGATAAAAACAAAACCTAAATAGAGAAAAGGGGGAAGAGAGAAGGAGAAGGAAGGAGAGAAAAGGGTAGTATAAAATGTAATTCTCTAAATGATAAATAGTACTTGATATTTTAAAAAGTGCTCGTTATACATATTTTTTCAAATAGTCTTTGGTGGAAGAGAAAATTAAGAGGATGATAATAACATCCATTTTAGTTCCTGCTAAATAATGTTCCTGGGGTATCTGCACTGTCACTTTATTCCCCTTAAGACTTTGTACAGTGATAAAATGCATTTTACTAATAAGACTGTTCTACTTTCAGATGTAAATCTCAACATTTGGAAAAATGGTCATCTAAGTTTGTTTATAATGCCTTCTTCAATATTCATTTCAAGATGAAAAGCAAGATAATGTTTAATTTTACTTGTGAAGAATGCAGTGCCAGGTAGAAGTAGTGGTGCACGTTTGTAATCCCAGCACTCTGCGAAGAGGAGGTAGGAGGATCACAAATCCAAGCTTAGCCTCGACAACTTAGCTAGACCTTGTCTAAATAATAATTAAGGCTGGGATGTAGCTCAGTGAGAAAGCCCCAGGTTCACCCTCTTCCAAAAAGCAGTGCCTCTGGAATATGGAAATTACAGTATGTATGTACAGTGTAGCAAATGATCCTCCTCTTATTAAAATCAACAGTCTACCTTGCAGTTTTATTTCAGTCACTGAGAAGAGGTCTCATGATTTTTTTGGTACCAGGGATCAAACTTGGGATCTTGTGCCAGTAAGGCAGGTGCAAGAACTACTGAGCTAAATTCCCCTCTCCTTGTGATATTTATAAGACAAAACCTATTTTCCAAAAAAACATGATTGTGTTTTAAAAAGATTTACATATAGCCTTCCCAAAACTCATGAATTGTCTAAAATGTGTGTCTACCTGAATGTACTTCTACAATAATGAAAAGTTTATGATTAAAAAAAATACATCCTAGTAAAATCAAGCTTACTTAAAAGAGCAAACAATCAAATAAATAGTATATTTTTCATCTTTCCCAACTCCCCCCCAGTTGGGGTGTCTGTTAAGATACTTTAATGAAAAGTATTTGATCTGTTAGAAAATCAGTACTTGGACATTACAAATTTAGGTACTGACCAATAAGCAAGAAAACAAAAATAATAGCATGTTTTATTTAAAAGGATTTTCAAAACCTCATACAATAATCTCACTGGTACATTGAAATTCTAAGCTCAGAGAAGAACCAGTACTCAGTCATGTCACCACTCTGATTAACTACAGAACCTAGTCACCTTCTCACAATACTACAATTCTTTCACCCATAAACTGGGCATTTTCCCATAATAAATATTCCACTATTAACTTTATATGAAATACTTCACATTATCTCAAATTAGACAATAAATTAACATTATGTACCAAGATGATAATAAATAATCCCTTCTTTTGATCACAATAAGATTTAATAGTACTTCTTAATACTTAATAGAATAATGTCTAATATTAAACAGTGAAAAGCTAAATCTTTTTTTTTTTTTTTTTTAGGTTTTTTGAGATAGGGTCTCGTTTTTGTAGTTCAGGCTGGTCCTGAGCTCAGCCTCAAACTCACATCACAGCAATCCTCCTGCCTCTGCCTCCGAGTGCTGGAATTACAGGCGTGAGCCACCACGCCCAGCATTGTGGTATGTGGTACTGATTGCTGCTGGGTGTGAGTATCCACACCCAGTATTGTTATGTGGTTACGGGGGATCCAACCCGGGCCCTTGCACTTGCAAGATAGGCGCCGGAACCACTGAGCTAAATCCCCGGCCCGAGCTAAATCTTTTCTCTGTGTATCGATGTTAGCAATTCTGACACTCTTCTATGCTCCACGTGTGTCGCTGTACATCATAAAAACGTGACTACAAGGTTAATCCAAAGAATAATTTAAAAGCCATTTCAATAGCAATTTCTGTAACTGAGTCATGAAAACAGACATAAAATTCCTGAGGTTTTGGATGAAGAAATAGTCTCCTGCAGAAAAAAAGAACACATTCATTTCAGAAATTAAATGGACAAAAAAAAAAAAAAACCTCTTCTATTTTACTTTTTGTTTCTGAAAGCAATGGTAGTAAATTTTAAAAAACATTAATTTACATCTTTATAGGGAGAATGCAGCTAGTTTTACTGTATTTCAAAATAAACAGCATACACCTTAGGTCAATGATTGCAAAGCTTTCAGAGACCAAGTGCCATACTGCAACCTAAAACCCATTTATTTACTCCAAGTGGCAACACTGCAATTAGATCTAAACCTTGGCATTTTAGTTTAGAAAAAAAAAATCAAACTCATACATACCATCTTTTGTCTTAAAAAATCCCACAATAATATATGTGTCATAGATTTACTACTACTGTCTTAGGTTATTTGTATAAATTAATGTAAAAATTCTGTTTTGTCAACACATAATACCATATTATTAAACATTTGATTGCCACTTTCTAAAGTTTCATTACATTAAAATATAAAATATATAGTGGATCATATAGTCGTAAATCTGGGATTAACATTAAAATTTTTGTTAACTCTTAATGAATTAGATTTTTAACGTATTTAACCAAATACTAATGTATACAGAACAATTTAAATCAGGGGTAGTTCTCTCTGACTTTTTTTTTTTTTTTTGAGACAGGGTCTCACTTTGTAGTTGAGGCTGGCCCTGAGCTCAGCCTCAAACTCATATCACAGCAATCCTCCTGCCTCTGCCTCCCAAGTGCTGGGATTACAGGAGTGAGCCACCACGCCCGGCACTGTGGTATGTGGTACTGGTTGCTGGTGGGTGTGACTCTCCACACCCAGAATGGGGCCCTGGTGCTTGCAAAACAGGCGCTGGAACCACTGAGTTAAATCCCTGGCCCTCTCTCTTGACTTTCTTAAAATTTTTCTTATGTACAGCTAAACCATCATAACACCCTTTGATTGTTTTATCCCACTGTGAGCACAGTTAAAGTACCACTGCACACTTGCATAGGTGTCTAACTGGTCTTTTCATCTCCACTTTCTCCTCTGTCCACATCATCCCACTGGCTGCTCCGAGCTTAATCTTCCAATAGCACAGTCCTGATTACACTATATAGAATCAAACTTATGCTGATGATCTAAGTCTGGTGGGTTGCATATCACAGTCACCAGGGAGCTAATTAAAAACAGATTCCTACTCCCAGAGATTCTGATACCAGCATGTCTCATGCTGAGGTATCTGATTCCCAACTCCATACTGGTGATTGAACCCAGGTTGGCTAAGCAATATCCCCAGTCCTTTATTATTTTAAGACATTCCTGTAAATTGCCAAACTGCCCTCGAACTGGTGATCCTCCAAGTGGCTGGGACTGCAGGTATGCATACCACTAATTTTAACAAGTGACTCTGGTAACTTTAAATCCCAAGGACAGGACACGGATCATCACTACATTGGGTAATATTTGTAAAGGATTTGTCATACAGCTTGGTACTATGTGATAGGTGTTTTTAATTTAGTTTTAACTAATTCTATGGCCTTTCCTTTTCAGTTCTTTATTATAACTTGAAGAATCTTTAATATTTCCCTTAAAATTCAATCTTTAGGCAGTATGCAAGCGAGAAAATAGTAAAAGGTTAATAAACAGATTAACTGAATGGCTATTTAATGAGGGAAAGTGACTGTGGAACCTCAGATTACCCATTATTCCTGCTGTGAATATCAAGGAACCAGGTATACACATCCCACACAGAAGGATCAGAAGAAACAAAACTTGACTGATGGCAGATTAGATAATTCACAGTGGACAGAGGAGGGGAGGGACAGGAGACAGGTTCAGGTGAGTTGTCTTGGGGGAGGAAGAAGAAAGGAAAAAAGACAAGTGGAAGAAAAAGGGAAAAAAGAGCAAGAAGGAAAGGAATAAATTAATGAGAAAAATTATGGAATTATTCTGCTACTGATTTTGTTAAGGTCACTAAATAATCTTTTCTTAATAGAAGAGTAAAGAATGACTCAGCAAATCAAATTATAAAATATGTTGAAATATTATAGGTAGAGTACTAATTTCATGCTGTTGTAACTTGTAGCTACATGTCCCACCAAAGCCTAATGTATTCATGGGAGTGGCTTTTCAGTGAGATGTAGGGAAGGGTAAGTATAGATTAGGAGTGGGAATATAGATCAAGACTTTGATAACTAATTAGCCCACTGACTGGTTTATCATAGTTCAGGATGTGGGTTATGGGAAGCCTCACCCTGAATGTAGGTAGTACCACTCAAAAGGCTGGTGCTGCTGCTTCCTGTAAATTAATGATCTAGCTTCCTGCCTGCCACATCATGAACTGTTTCTCCTCCGTTATCCCCCTGTCATGCCACCCTGCCCTGAAGCCAGCTGACTGAAACCTCTATAAACTGTGAGCTGAAATAAACTTTTCTTCCTTTATCTTGTGGATGTCGCGTATTGAGTCTTAGTGATGAGAAAGGGCACATGCCTATATTTAAAGGTAGGATTACTACTACTTAATCTCCTTTACTACCATCCTTTCAGTTTTCTAACATTTTATTTTACTTTCAAATACTATTTTCCTACTTACCCTACTACCCAGTAAGCCACAACAGGTGGTGCTTTTTTCTGATCCGTCCAGTTTTCAAGTGAGCATTCAAACAGCACGCCGTGTTCTTTCACAGGATTCAGAGACACTGAATTTGTAGAATTCACATGATCTGTGCCATTTAGAGCTCTTTTTTCCTGTAAATTGACGGACATGATATTAACTGCTATTAATAGTGTTAATTTAAAATTTTTTCACATACAGGATTTGAATTGGCTGATGCTAACATGTAAGTACCTGCAATACCATTTACTTTGTCTGAAAATTTAGTTTAAATATTGTTTCCTGGAAGCTTCTTTGTCTCTTTCAGGGAACACTTAGTTTACAACCCCATAATATTAGTATTTAGATTATATTATATCAGCAGTAAATAGTCTGTTTTTTCCAGAAGAAGATAGCAAATTATTAAGTCTTTTTTTTCCAGGGCAGAAGCAATATACTTTCATCTCTGGGCTTTCTGCTCTTCTTTTTGTACTGGGAATTCAACCCAGGGCCATCATACTGATCATTATCCCAAACCCCCTCCCCTGTCTCATCCGTCTTCTCCCTTCACTCTTCCCCTTATTAATTCTACTTAGAACTGTGCACGAATGTTCTATCTCTTCCAGAGAAATGCCAAAAGCTTTTGTCACAGTCTCTGGCCAGGCATGATCTAGTCAACTTTCACTCTGCTCTCATCTCAGGCCACTCCAGAGTTCCTCTAGCCCCTCCTACTTCTCAGGCTTTGCACTTGCTCTTCCCTTGTGTGGAGGTGGGCTAGATAGTTGCATGTCTAGCTCTCTGCTTAAACATTACCTGATGTGATCAGAAGAAACTTTCATTATAATAACTCCCACGTTTCAGTCTTACTATGTTTAATATTCCTCTTGACATCCTGATAATATCTGCCAAAATTTTAGTCTTCTCCCCTAGAAAATAGGCTATGACTCTCAGTTTTGTTCTCTGCTTTTAAATCTAAGATAGTGCTTGGTGCAAAGTAGGTACTAACACCCGAGTGTTTAAAGAATATAGAGAAGGCTAATTTAAATTACTAAATATAATGAAACAAATTAATGAACTATTCCCTCACAGAATTGACCAGTTATGTTAAATAAGGAAGGAAGAACATAACTCAAAGCATATGGGAAATACCTGGTTCAGTCACAGATAATCTAACACAGGAGGTTAATTCACTTACAAACTATATTCTACTTTGCTATAGAAAATATGTGCTTGTAGTATTCTAGGACAACACTGAGGTTAAGTTCTGTGAGTATAATACTTTTGATACCCATATCAGATTGCCTATTAAATTGAAAACTGCTGAAAACACTGACTAGGTTAACAGTGTTTAGACAAGTGGAAATGATCTTAGCAGAAAATTTTACCAATATACTTATAAAACTGTACTTACCTCTTCTACCAATGTCTTTTGGAAAAGTGCACGAATGGAAAGACAACACCGATGGAAATTCTTTATTAGCTGAGAGTGCATAGAGCCGCCCAGCTGTGCCACCTCTTCATGGGTAGGTGTAATGAAGATTCCTTGTACTGTTTCTAAGGCAACGTAGTGGAAAAGTGTGTTCTCAGGACCAGACGTCAGTCTGGGAAAGATAAAGAGGGAGACAAAGGAGAGAAAAAAAAAAGAATTTAAGTAAATTGAAATTTACTGCATTTTGAATTTGTCGAGTTCTTACAAGCTTTTATTTACAAGTTACATAATTAGGGAAGGGAAACTCAGACAAACATTTAAATCACTCCTTATTCTTAATAAAAATATAAGTGAGCATCATTATGAATTCTCTCAATGGAGGCAAACACTACATTGGGAGAGGATAAATTAACATCAATTCATTTGCAAGTAACTTAATCATCCCTTTGCTAAACAACCCATATTGGCTAAGCCCTCCTTCTCCTACATACTCTTGCTATTTTCATTTTTCCTCTTCATCTTTTCTTCCTCTATTTAATCTCGGATATGTCAACAGATCCTATAAATACTGCCAGTTTCTACCAGTAGTAAGAACAGCTAAAAAACAGTACCAGCAAGAACAAAATAATAATAGCATATAGTGAATATCTTCATATGCCAGGGTAGGTGTTTTAAAGCACGCGAGTTTAAATTCTCATAATAACCTAAGGGTCACTTAACTATTAATATCCTCATTTTAACAGGAGGAAATGCTTAATTTTATTTTATTTATTTATTTATTTATTTTGAGACAAGGTCTCACTTTGTAGTTCAGACCAGCCTTGAACTCACTATGTAGTCCAAGCTGTCCTTGAGCCCATAGCAATCCTCCTGCCTCTGCTTCCTGAGTGCTGGGTTTACTGGTGTGCGCCACCACGCTCAGCACTGTGGTACATGGTACCAGGGATCCAACTCGGGGCCTTGCACTTGCCAGGCAGCCATCAGAACCACTGAGCTAAGTCTTTGGCTCCAAATGATTAATGGACTTGGATTTGACTGAGGCTGCACAACTAACTGTCAGAGCTGAGCTGACACTGAAGCTTGCTCTCCTCTAACTTTTTTCCTCTCCCATGCTAGTTTTTTATTGGCAGTCTTTTAAACAGATATAGACAGAAATTCTTTTTTTTTTTTTTTTTTTTTTTGAGACAGGGTCTCGCTTTGTGGTTCAGGCTGGCCCTGAGCTCAGCCTCAAACTCACATCACAGCAATCCTCCTGCCTCTGCCTCCCGAGTGCTGGGATTACAGGCGTGAGCCACCACGCCCGGCACTGTGGTATGTGGTTACCGGGGAATCGAACCTGGGCCGCCGGAACCACTGAGCTAACTCCCCGGCTCCTAGACAGAAATTCTAAAACTACATCTCAAACACTCAGGTTTCATATTTTAAGTCTTCTGTGATAAAGGCTATCTGTACTAAAATATAACAGTACTTGATTTTTTTCCCCTAGTCATTAAGTACAAAGGCAAGAAAAAGGTATATTTTAGCTGTTAACCGTGGTATTACCTTGATCAGCCATGCTAGCAAGATTCTTGTTAACCAATTAACTAGGCAGGATAATCTGAATAAAGCTGCTCACTGAGACCAGAGATAAGGAGGGAAGAAAATCATCTACAAATTCTTCTCACACTGCTTTGTAGGGTAACCAGCCCATTAACAATGGTAGCTGATATTTTTTCAAGAAATGAAAACCTAACTATTCAAGATGAAAAGAATTATAATGATTCAAAATGCAAAATAATTTAAAATATACATTTTAATTCAGAGATCTTCATATTCAAAAATAGATAAAAAATAGAATTAAAAAAAATATTAATAAGACTCATTTGATGGCCGGGGAATTATCTCAGTGGTTGCGGCACCTATCTTGCAAGTCCAAGGGCCGGGGTTCGATCCCTGGTAACTACATACAAGAGTGAGCGTGGAGACTCACCCCAGCCACAATCAGTACCACATATCACCATGCCGGGCATGGTGGCTCACGCCTGTAATCCCAGCACTCGGGAGGCAGAGGCAGGAGGATTGCTGTGATGTGAGTTGGAGGCTGAGCTCAGGGCCAGCCTCAACTACAAAGTGAGACCCTGTCTCAAATAAATAAATAAATAAAATATAAAAAAACTCAGTTGATGGAAGGTCCCAGATATTTTTGTTATCTGTATTTTCTTTCAAAAACTGTACTGCAATGAACAAGTTTAGCTCTTGAAAACCATAATTATTCAATGTATAGTAACTGAAATTTAAAAAATTACCTGACCAGCAATTACCCAAGAGGAAAACAAAAACTTGTACACAAAAAACCAAAGCCAACAACAACAAAACCCCAACATTGGTAAAGTCAGACTTGCTCCTCAGAAAGGTGGCTGCTGCAGAGAATGGATTTAAGGTCAACTGGGAATCAGAAAGCTGTTGCAATGAAACTAGGGAGAGAAAATGGGAATCTGAACCAAGGTAGTATCAACAGGGGCTGACTGGACTCAAAGACAATGAAATCCAGAATTGAGAACACTTGGTCAATAAATGAAATATTTGATGCGTCTATATTATTTTAAATGTATTATATATTTTTAATTATATAAATATGTACATGTAAGTTAGAATAATATATCATGTTTTTAAAATACACAGAATGAAAATATCTTTCCATGTCAATGAGAATAAATACATATTTTTGGCATATCTTTAAATAGACCAACATATGAGTTACACTACATTTGAATTTGTTTAAGCTACTGAACTTGAAAGAGCTTTTGCATTATGTTTACTAGAGATAATACCAAAATAACATATGTATTTTAAAAATATGATAAGAAGGTAGTAAAATTTCAGGATAACAGTTCTTGTTTAATTGAACACTTGCGTTTTATAAAGTGAGTAAAAAAAAAAAAAGAGTGTGTTATGGTTCCTTCCATAAGAGGTTTGTTTCAGATTTTAAAAATATTTTTCACTATGCAAGTTGAACATTCTTATATGGAGGCATTAAGCAAACCTAGTTTGTGCCCTCACTGAACATTTCAATAACTAAGAAATCTGTAGTGATGCATACTGTGTGAATTCCATTGGTACATATCTAGCTGCTGAAGTAAAAGTGTCCAACTGAGTTAATTACATCAATTAATCCTACAAACAACATCATTATTAAGTACTGAGCAAGGCTTAGGCAGATCTACTTGTCAACCATATAGTAATTACAAAAACAAATTAATATGTAACATTTCACACTATTGATAATTATAGATGGTTTAAGTTGCTACAAATTCTTCTTTACTTCATCTCTTACACTTCAGAATTCTCTATTCAATATAAATTTAAGGTTTCAGCTATTTGCTAAAGAAATGCCATAGGACTTGTCTATAGGGCTGGTTTCCTGGTACTCAGATGCTGCTGAGTGGGAGATACACAAGAAGGAAATTTAGTGGGGAGTATTTTGGGGTCAGTTCCTGTGGAGGAGACATGAAGGAAGCAGGATTAAGCAGAAGTTGTTGAACAGAGGTTTATAGCTGCAAGAGACCTCAGCAGGAACTCTGTATACTGAAATGTGTATTCAAATTCAGATGTATACTAGGAACTATGAAGTGTGGTCCCCTTTCAGAGTTGTCTTGAATGTGAGCAAGGAGCCAAGCCTTTTTCCTCATGTATCAGTCATTAGAGGCAGACTACTCAAGCTACTCTATTCAGAAGGGTAGGAACTCAGCTGTTAAACCATCAGCAGCCTTCACTCCCAAGCAATGGGAATGAATTTATGGGACTAACGGATAGCTGGGCATCCTGTAAGGATCTAAAGTTAGTAAACTCTAATTTACAAATTACAGTAGACATCAGAAGGAAGGTTACCTGTGGAAGAGAGCTGCAAAGAAACTTTATGAAATATGCCTTTGCATGCTTTCATCTCTTAAAACATGAAAATATTCAATTTCTTAAATGTGTAGTAAAACATTCCAGAAATACCATAGCTGTTATCTCAGATAGGATGTATCATATTTGTTAAATAATCTCTGCATGCTATGGAATTTTACTTTCTCATTGTAAGATTTCTTCAAAGACAAAGTGAAAAAGAATATTTAGAAGGAACTTTCTTACTTCATTGTGTTATATATTGCTAATTCTTTTTCTGAAAGATCCTTTTTCGAATTTCCCAAATGAAATGGATTTGGAAGAGTAGACTTCTTTTTAGTGCCCTGAAAAATAGGGAGATCAGTTTATATCTAAAAATAGAATTAAACATCAGAAATGATTAAAAATTTAAAATTCCTCTAAGAGAAACTACTTACTATTTTGTAGTGTTTCCACTGAGTATTTCTAATGCTAACTTGTACCTCTCTTGGCTTATCCTTCACTAACACGGATCCTGGAGCCGTGTCATGGGAGGCTGTCAGAGTATTCACCGAAAAGTCCTACCACAGCCACTATGAAGCTGTTACCAATTTTTGTGTTTACATATTTGTCTCTTCCCCTAGATTCTACTTTCTTTAAGTCTTACTCATTTTTGGATCTCAGTACTTAGTAACTGCTCAATCTACACTTGTTGAAAGGCTGAATTCTAAAAATTAAACTTAATTTCTCTTAAGAGCTATTTATAGCTTTGCCATTCCTAAAGCTATCTAAATCCTCTTAAGACTGAATTTCCTACCCATTTCAGTGACTGAGATAATGGGTACAGTTAGGATGTGAGTACTTCATAAATGTGGTGCACTCAGGCTTCAACTCTGTTTTGTTGTTTGTATCAATCATTACTTGATATTTGTTTTTTGGTTCTATATCTTTGGCTTGTTAATAATAACTAAACCTACCACTATTTCAAATAAAGAATGGTCTACCATTAAAATTTTTCTTACTGGGCCAGGAATGTAACATCCTGAGTTTAATCCCCAGTACTGTAAAAACAAAACAAAACAAAAAGTAGGATAAAAACACTCTCTTACAATTATAAAGACTAAAGAGACAAGCTTAGCTCCTGGAATATATACACTTAAATGAATACACACCTTAAGCAAGGCCCCACTTTCTTCTGAACCATCAGGGCCCAGAGATTCTCTTTGCTTCCGTATTGCATCCGGTGTAGGGTTGGGGCTAAAACCAACCCCTTCTCCACCTTCACAACCACTGTCAGATCCTCCACTACTTCGGGAGGGACTAGGTTTCCGCATCTTTAAGGAGTAGTCACCAAATAGGGTTCTCCTGCATGTTGGAGAAGTTACAGCTTTGGAAGTAGCTTGCAGCCTGCTAAGGATAGGTGAAGTGGCTAAACCATCTGTTTTTTCACAAGGCCCAGAAAGGAACCAGTCAGCACAAGACAAACAGGGTCCTAGAGAAGATGCTAGCTGTTCATCTATGCGGGAATCTGTCCCTTCTAGCTGGTGAAGAGTAGTTTTGACTTGATCCACGTATATACAGTCTGGGCCAGGATTCCCAATAGCTTTGGATGCACAGCCTCCAGCTTCTAATAGTATACATAACATATAATGTTTCTAGAAAAGAAAATCATTAACACTGGTTTATCATAATGATGTGTACATATAACAAAAATGTGTACAAATTTATAAATACAAAGGACATATATGCATTTGTCAAAATGATAATAGCTTAAAGTGATAATTTAAAACTCCTCTCATCAATGCTTCCTGATCTCAGCTGAAAAATTTTACACTGTCTTATTTTGATAAACAATAAACTATCTTGGTACATGGAATTCCCTAAGATAATTCCAAGCAGCCTCAATTATTAGATGTCTTCATTTGCAATTACATATTTATTCCATTTTGGATTCTATGTCCTTTTCATGTCTTCTTCTACTTACGCAGGCAAGCTGAAGGATAAAGTTATAGGAGGGTGATCAAAAGATCTTTAGAACCTGCTAAAATTTTTTTATAAGTATTTTTTCACTGAGTATTAAATGGATATGAAAGAAAGGGAATGAAAGGGTATATAATAGTTTTTTGAACACTAGTATGCAACGTACTTATAGTTTTAAGTGGGCATGTTTGTAAATTTACTTAGATAGTGAATACATGGAAAATACTTGGAAAAAAAATCAACCAGCTGTTCCTCAGATAAAGGGCTATCTAGAATATATAAAGAGCTCAAAAAAATCAGCCCACCCAAATTTAATGACCCAATTCAAAAATGGGCATCTGAAATGAACAGATATTTTTCAGAGGAAGAAGTAAGAGCAGCTAAGAAGCATATGAAGAAATGTTCAACATCATTAGTCATTCGAGAGATACAGATGAAAACAACATTGAGATTTCATCTCACTCCACATAGAATGGCAGCCATTTCAGAATCAGCCAATGGCAAATGTTGGCGAGGCTGCGGAGAAGAAGGAACCTTTCTCCACTGTTGGTGGAACTGTAGACTCGTACAACCCCTGTGGAGATCAGTTTGGAGAATCCTCAAAAAGCTAGGATTGGTGGTCCCATTTGACCCGGCCATTGCCCTGCTAGGTATATACACACAAGAATTAAAAGACTCATATCACAGTGACATATGTGCACCCATGTTTATAGCAGCCCAATTTGTGATTGCTACATCTTGGAAACAACCCAAATGTCCATCAACTGGAGACTGG